>JBBPCY010073534.1:0-10246 GCA_037974405.1 Brachyalestes nurse | reverse complement strand
AGCAAAAGATGGCACATGTTCACCACTAGGTGGCGCTCTAACAACGCTAATTACGTTTTTGCTCATATCTCGTTAACAGGCTCATGTAAACTCAAAATTCTTAATGCGCCTTATACCTTGGATGACCCGTCATATCATCTATATGGTCCCGCCCACGTGGCCACGCCCACATCCCGCAATTATACACGGCAATTGTAACACGCCCATTTCTAATTTTGCCGATATCTCCTAAACCATATGGGATACATTTGAAATTATTTCACTGGCTTATCTCATGGCACCATGTGACTCTAATGTATATGGCCACGCCCATTTCCGTCCACCATTTTTTTCCGATATTTGCAAAAACCTCAAAACCTTCTTAACCTTCTTACTCGAAGGCCGTTGCTCGAAATCTCACGAAATTTGGTATACATCATCTTCATAGTAAGCCAACAAAAGCGACTAAAGTGGATTTTTGATTTATCAAACCGCTTTGATGTTACACGCCAGTCAATTCTCTGTGCGTGGCCTAGAATTACGCTAAGGTCAATATCTTCACAGAACAAACTTGGTACACATAATATTTTTGGCACTTGCAGAAGATGGCACAATTTGGCCAGTAGGGGGAGCTATAAATTCCACATTTCTATATTTTAAAAACGGCTTGAAATAAAAATCTGAAAATTGGTACACATCATGTCGGGCCACTCCTGAGTCGATCACTGAAATATTTTTATGATTAATTAAAGGAGGTATGGTCTATTCGCTCTGAAATTTCCATATATAAATTACCGCCCAGGGCGTACACAGCACAAGGTCCCTTGCCATACTCATCTGTAGTCCAGGCTACATCTCAAAAACCACTAGGTGGCGCTGTTACAGGCCAAGTTACTTTTTTGTTAATATATCCTTACAGTCAAGAGCTATATTTACAAATCCTTCAAGTTCTTATTTTCTGGAACTCAAATGTATATTTCCAATTTCCATATGGCCATGCCCACTGGCCGCCATTTTGGCTAAACCACAAAACCTTCAAAAGTTAACTTTTCCGAGGCTGTTTATCCAAATCACGCCAAATTTGGTATATATCATCTACGCTGACGGACGCAGGAAGTTACTGAAGCGGATTTTTGATTCATGCAATCGTTTTGATGTTACGCATGAATACGTATGGAGTGGGAGTGGCCTATTTTTACTCTGAAGCCAATATCTTCAAAGGTCAACGTCGTAACATAACCAAATTTGGGTCACACACCACACACAAGAAGTTTTGGACATCAGCAAAAGATGGCACATGTTCCCCACTAGGTGGCGCTGTAACAACGCTAATTATGTTTTTGCTCATATCTCGTTAACCAGGTCATGAAAACTCAAAATTCTTCATGCGTCTTATACCTTGGATGACCCTTAATTTGATCTCTATGTTCCCGCCCACATGGCCACGCCCACTTCCCGCCATTATTCACTGCCATTGTAACACACCCATTTCTCATTTTGCTTATATCTCCTAAACCATATGGGATACATTTGAAATTCTTTCACTGGTCGAGCCCGAGATGCGGACTGCGCTGTAGCTTGGACCCCGTTCATAACCGCTTGCAGTTCTAGTTCATTTTATTATTCATTTTACAGACAGATAAATTATGAGGAATATAGGCAGCTTTTTATGTGGTACGGTATGATGAATTGTGCTTAATATTATCAAAACCATGAACTAACAAGGAAAATAAGGTAAATTTTAATTTAATTTGAGAACTAATGTGAAAATGACAAATTATTTAGTTTATATAAGTGAAACCACATACAGGCCCTGTGCATTTATTGATATTCCAGCTTAGGAAGAGATTTTGGTGAATGAGGCAGGAAAAAGGTTATCTTACAGAAAAAGAAAGGAAGCAGCCCTTACCAAATATGTCTTGTAACAATCAAATTACACATAGCTATAAAATATACACATTTTTCCCCATCTGGGGCCTTAGTTTGAACACACTGTAAACACAATATTTTAACAATTATTTTCTGCTATGAATCTTTTAAGTAAATGGGAAGTCCATGACTTTTAAATTAATGTTTCTAATTCTCATACCGGAGCATGCACACAATATATGCATACAAATAGCCACTTATCTGATGCGTCTTGACAAAAGCATGTTGACCTGAACGGACCCAAAGTTACAGTGGCTGTAATCAGCATCTAAAATCTCACAGCTTCAAGAAATGGGTGAGGTTTCTGACTACAGGGCTACCTGCCACAAAACTCAATATTGTGTATGACCCATGCTGCCATAATCAGCCCCCTTACTGTCCATTATGGCAGAGGTCCCCAACCATCAGGCCGTGGACCGGTATCGGCCCGTGGGTCATTTGATACAGAAAGACAGAATAAAAAGATTTTATTGATTATAAGAGTCTGAAATATCCTTTATTTTTAAAAAAATTGCTCATTTCAGTTACATGATACGGTACATCAAAAATTTAGCCCATAAGCTAGTACAAATGAGTACAAAAATCAAACACACTGTTTTTAGTTGTATCTATACCGGTCCAAGAAAATATTACATGAAACTGGTCCATGGCACAAAAAAGGTTGGGGGCCGCTGCATTATGAGATATGATCAAAAGAATGATCACTGTAAGTATCTGTTGAAATTCTGCACTGTACATTATACATAACATATCCATAAAATTATACATAAACTGTAGACTATTATAATTATTATATAATTCTATTATATTATTAAAATACTTACATTTATAAATTATTTTGTAAATTACTTTAAATTACGTTTTTTTTTTCCGAAATTATCATCTATAAATAAATTACATTTATTTATGTTTATAAACTATAACAAGCAGATTAAAACAAATCAAACGCTTACATACAAAAGACAGAAAAATGATTCACCTGAATTCTGTATTCTCCCGAAACAACAAAAACTCAAACAAAGTAAACCCTTGCAAACATCTCCCTGTCACCTAGCTCTGCAGGTGTAGTCAGCTGTTAGACAATTCCAGAAAATAATAAATAGTGTGACCTTTAAACTTTTCAGGGTGCTTCCAATCAGCAGCCATGGGCTCATCTTAGTGGTTCACTAAGGATCCTAACCTAAAGAAACAAAGCAACAGGAGACTATAAAAGACAACTGAAGGCTTCTGGCTTTGGAAGATAAAAAGAACTGATGTCATGACAAGATCTGAAGCTGATAAAGCTGTGGGCCAATGTTTACATACGCTTATAGTGGCACAGTAACAAAAAAAATTCATCTGACGTAAATTCTTTTTTTTTTTTTTACCAAATGCATTGTGTCACGGGCCCATACCACCTTGGCCATGCAACAAATTTGAACCCTGTGTTGTCCATTATCCCCTAAGCCCCTAGTTGAGATACCGCACAAAAGCACAAACCTGGCATTTTCATCTTTTTTCACCATGAACTGAGCCCATCTCCACTTATTCTTCACTGTTTTGTCGATGTCCAACACAAGCAAAAGCCGGTTAGATCAGTTGGTTAGAGTGTGGTGCTAATAACGCCAGGGTCGCGGGTTCGATCCCCGTATGGTCCAGTTTGAGGGCAGTTCTGCCTTTAGAAAGAAATTTCGTCTGGGATCAATACATTTTTCTGATCTGTACCTTCCTTTCTCCTTACTATGAAGTTTGGCATCTTAAACAAACATCGGGAAACAGCTTGTAGCCTGTAGGCTTGTAGCCCCCCGCAATCCAAAAAACTTTATTCATCTGATCTGCATCAATCTCAAAATTGAGCTTTAGTACCCTCTGTTGACGGAAATCCGTCATAGCGATGGAAAACTTTAATCCATGAGTGGCAGTACTGGGCTTTCAATAATTTCTGCAAGTTTTTTTTTGGCACAGAATGATTAGAGCGATAAAAAACATTTCAATAAAAGAACACCTTGCCAACTGATACACATGGGTGTAGCAGTCAGTGTCACAGGGAGAGAAACAGTGGGGAGAAAAAAGGATTCTACTAAATACCAAGAAATGCCTGCAAGCTTTTCCCACAGTCAGTGCTGAAACTGAAGATGAAAAGAGCATTAAAATGCAACAAAAGAAATTTTGCTTAAAAATAGCCATCACTGTCCCCAGATTTAGTACTGAAAATCTGTAATTAGATGATGTCAACATTTTATATTTAAGTTTATTCAATGCATACATGGACTAACTTCTCACACAATCAGCATTCGACATAATAGCGGCCACATGGGACACAACTCAGCATCTGCCTGATATTTTTAGGTGGGTGCAAAAACAATGAGGCCTTGCTAATGCACTTCAACCTGACAGGCAAGCCCCAGTTTCCCCAAGGAGCCTTCCGATACATCATCAAGGACCCACCCTACAAACTATAAATGCCAGTGTGCATGTAGGGTGCATCTCTTTACAGTCAGGCCTAGGTTTTACCAGGTTTGTCCTTATGGAGAAAACACTAAACAGAAAGTTGTCTGCCTTTCAGAAACCATGTTGGGGAAAAGATTGACTTGGCATATCTCTGCTGTCTGACCTTTAAAGCAGCAATAGTCCTGCAGAAAACCTTGTCAACTTGATAGTAAAGGTAATGAGGTAATGGTACTCAGAATGCTCACAATAGAAAGTTCCATTTCCATAGAGGTAGAGTGGAGGTAAACTAATCTGAATAAAAAATGTAGTAAAAGGTGATGCTTCTAATTTACTTTTCGATCCGATGCCCAGTAACACCAAGGCTAACATTCCAAGACCAGAGGCATGATGTTATACTCAGTCACCAATTCATATTCATTCATAGGTATTCATGTTATTTTCACAATTTTTGATATTAGAGCAAGGGTGTGGTGCATGACACGAACATGCTGCAGTGAGTAGCTGATAGTACTGGTAGTACTGGTACAGGTAGTCTGCAAACTTTGGTGAATGTTGTTCACCACAACTGCACACACTGTTTTGCAGGTGATGTCACACTCCTTCCCAAAAGCAACACCGAAACTTTTAAAAGTCATCTTTTAGCACTAAAGAATGGGATACCACTTAGATTTGAAAGTGGGTGTGTGTCTCAGAAACAGAAGCAGAGTGATTTATTTGCAGCAATGTACACTCATTTTGATTCAAATATACATATTCTGATTAAATAACAAAACCACATTGCATCAATACTTTTGTGTGTCAATCAAACGGTATTAAAAAGCACAAAGATATCTGGTATCAAACCAAGGAACTGAACTAGATGTAAAAGCCGCCTAAAAAAACGAAGTACTGAATATACAGTCTTACCTGATCAACTAGCATTTTCTTCAGTGCAGCACTTTTGGTCCCCCCAATGACAATTCTGTCAAGTACCTTGTACCATCCACCAACAACTGGTCCCTAGAGAAGATAAGTAATGTTTCATTGTTGCATATACAGAGATCAACAGGCTCATTAACATGTTAAGGGTCTTTGAATTGCTTTACACAAATTACTCTTCAAGATTGGAAGGAAACCCAGCCTGACACATATGTAGTTAGTCAGTTAAAATGGGTTGTTTTATTTTAAAAAAATGATTAAAATGACAATTAATATGTTTAGTGATTAGTTTGAATTTACAGTGATACATTGTAAAGGTGTAACAGTTCACAACTCAGTACGGGCCTTGGTTCCTCAGCCACAGTTTTGTCTTTACAACAATTTAAGTGTGCAAAATTGTTATGCTAGAGCAGGGGTCGGCAACTCATGGCTCTTTCATCCTCATGTTGCAGCTCCCTGTGGCTTTGGAAAATAAATAATAATTTAATACTAGAACAGCTGAAAACTGGCTATAACGGATGCGTGCATCAATTGACGCAGTGCCCAGTTTTGCACAAGGCACTTCCTGATACGACGCTGCTGCAGTATGATCGGGCGTTTAGTCATGCAGCTTGCCAGCATACATCCACGCAAACTGCAGCCAGTTGACACAGCAATTGTCCAGTGTACTTTGGACCCAGAGCCCGTCGTACAGAGCCAGTCACCATATCAGTATCAGAATCGCATTTATTGGCCGAACACATCCAAGGAATTTGGTTCCGGTTGATGGTGTCTCTCAAGCACAACAGTATAAAACAATATGTAAAGATACATGTGTACATGTGCCTACACCACAACCATATGTCTCTTATAGAGCATGCTTGCTGCTCCAATAGACCAATAGACGTGATTCTGATTCTGATTAAATTACGTCAACTGGCACTGTCAGCCGTTCTAGGTGTTGTGTATTTTATTTATTTTTTTATTGTACTTGAAAATGTGGATATTATTGTGATCTTGTACAGGGGCGCAGATAGCATTTTTAATGCGGGGGGCGATGAATTGGTGGTGGCGGGGGGCGGGGCTTGGGGGCTGGACTTTGGGGGGGTGGGGCTTGGGTATCGGCACCAACGAGGCTGCTCCTAGGTCTCAGGACCCCAGAACAATAACACAAGACGTGCTGCGAGGAGCTATTTGTTCGAAAAAACGGTAAATGGAGTGGCATATTCAGGTTTAAGGTGTGCTAAATAAAATGATTTAGACCCTAAAACAGGAATATGAGTTATACATGACTACATCACCTGTGCTTCGGGGGGGGCGGATCGAGGTCTGAGGTGGCACGGATCGAGGTCTGAGGGGGACACATCCTCCCGTCACCCCACACCCCCCATCTGCGCCCCTAATCTTGTAACATTAAAATATAACGTATTTATTTATTTATTTATTTATTTTTACAGATTTCTAAATGTTCAAAATGTTTTCTTTTAATAAATAAAATTCCACAAACAACAGACTAGCCTAGTTTTCATACATAGCATAAAAGTAAAAAACAATATATGCAGTGTTATCTTCATTTTAGATGTCAAAAAAGATTTGCGGCTCCCGGTGTTTTCTCTTTTGTGGAAACGGTGTCCAAATGGCTCTGAGTGTTAAAGGTTGCTGACCCCTGTGCTAGAGCCTAGGCACAAAGTTTTTGTGTAAGAGAAGCATGACCCTAGCATATTACAACCTTCAAATGTGGAGTAGCTCCATCTGGTGAATATTCAATCTTCAGGCATCTTAACATTAAAATTTCTGAAATATTTTGGAAATCATGTCTCCTAGATTTCCATTTGGCTTGCTCAACAAAATGGTAGCCAAAAGCTAATCAAAATTCAGCAGCCAATGTTTGTGTGCCAAATTGCTATGTAAAGGTTCAAATTTGATGAAAAGTCACAACCTGCCTCTCTGAAAGCATGCCAAATTCTGTGCACGTTCATGCATACAAGGTACTGCAATTAACACATTTGATATCTTAAGCTCAATTTCTGACTACATTTGCTCACAACTCCTACAGCGGCATTTGGCTTGCTCAACAAAATGGCCACCAATAGCCAATCGAAATTTAGCAGCCAATACATGCCTGGGTAAATGAGCCAACGAAATTTTGTTGGCTCATTAATAATGACATATACATGCTATTTACCAAACTTCAAACAGAGCTGTCAAGATATTGCTACAAAAAGCTAAAACATGTTTTATTTTGTTATACTGACTTGGTTTAGTCTATTTTAAAAATGCATTTGGTCTTTAAACCCCCTTTTCCATGAGCTGCCACCTTAATGTTGTAGGAGGGTTTGCGTATCTCAATGATCCTTGGAGCTATGTTGTCGGGGGAAATTGTCCCCTGGTAGGGTCTCCCAAGGCAAACAGTGATAGGGCAGACAGTGATTCAGAAGTTTGTTGAGAGGAGAAACAAGGTTCTCGCTACCTTTTCCTGGACGAGAGATACTGGGACCTGGAGCCAGGGCTAGGGGAGGAGCTCGTGGGTAAGCAACTGGCGCCTGGGTATTTGTCCCTGGTGCCTGGCTGGGCTTAGCCCAAATGAGCAACATAGAATCACCCTCATGTTGGTCCACCACCTGCAGGAGGGTCCGGTGCATTGTGGATCGGGTGGCAGAAGCCCTGGCAGACTGATCCCTGTCTGACAAAGCTGGCTTTTGGAGCATGGAATGTCACCTCTTTGGTGGGAAAGGAGTCTGAGCTTGTGTGTGAGGTTGCAAAATACTGGCTTGATATAGTCAGGCTAACCTCAACACAGTGCAGGTTCTGGAACCTGGTGAGGGGTTGAATGGGGTGGGGCTACTGGTCACCCCCCAGTTCGGCACATTAGTATGGGAGTTCACCCCAGTGAACGAGAGGGTTGTCTCCCTGTTTATGCACCAAATGACAGGAGTACTCTGCCTTCTTTGAGTCCTTGAGCAGGGTGAGACTTCAGTCGTGACGTGGGCAATGGCAGTATGACATGTCGGGATAGGATGGGGACATCGAATCCGTTCTGTACCTCTATTGTGGAGACGGCCATGCAAAGCTGTGGCTGCAAAGTGGTTGGTGCTAGTTGTCGCAGTAAACCCCAAACCCGATGATAGACACCGGAGATGATGGAAGCTGTCAAGCTGAAGAAAGAGGCCTACCAGACATGCCTATCCTGTGGGTCACTGGAGGCAACCAACAGGTACCGGCAAGCCAAGCGGATCGTGGCTCTGGCAGTTGCTAAAGTCAAAACGTGGGTGTGGGAGGACTTCTGATAATGGATGGATGGAAGGTCTTTAAACCCTTATGTAACATTTACAAAATTCGAATGATGAAACTGTCAAATTATTCAACCTCCCATTACTTGAGCTAATTCCCACATTCTGCTTGGATGCCAATGATTGCCACTTATTCTCTCAACTTCAGTGGTGTTCATGTTATGCACCACAATGCAGCATGTTTAGTTATTATTATTAAAAGCAAACATGCAAAACACAAACCATAACCATTTAAAAAAAATGTATGACAAATTACTGTTAAATTTCTCTTTTACAAAGTGATTCACCATATCTTGACCCACACACCTATTTCTAATCAACCATTCGTATCAAAGTTCTAAGAAGGTTTTGGCCCGACAGTTTATGCCAGTATAAGAATCATATATGTGAAAAAAAATCATGTGAATTTAGGCCTCATCACAGCACTGAAACAGCAATAGTACAGGAAGGAAATTATCTTTACTGCTTTTGATTGACCATGCTAGCCTATTAAACAGGCTACAAAACATGACTGGGGTAACAGGAATAGCCTTGTTCTGGTTTAGATCATACATGCCCGACTGCTATCAGTTTGTAAATGTAAACTGTGAAATGTTGTTACATACAAAAGTAAAATATGTAGTCCCACAATTTTCTGTTCTAAGACCTCTTACATTTACATTATACATGAGGTCACTGTGTCTCAAATCAACAATGGTACCCCCGTTAGTTCAGAAACTAAAGTGAACCATTTTGTGGGGCTTTGTTAGACCCAGGCCAATATGAAAAATTTCTCTGGCCTAGCTCACATAGCTTAGGAGTTACACTGGCTTAAAATATAAGAAGATTTTTTCTTCATTCTCAAAAATGCCTGGTCATTTTCAGATGCTTATGTCTTTGCAACTGTAAATTTGTTTAGGTTCCTATTAGATAATCCTAACAGCAGCAGGAGCAGTTTTTTCTGCATCATGTAGGGATTGTACTTCTTCAAGTTTTACAATATTTAAAGGATTCTCAAATTCCAATCTATATGTGCATCAAATGACCAGACATTTTTTTCTTATGAAGGACCTCGATTTTTTCCAGAGATGAACAGGAGAAAAGTATATGGCATTATATTTAATCCTGTGTTAGCTGCAAAGATATGCAAGCTGATCTCAGGTTTGCGGATATCTGCACCCAGTTTTAGCTCCAATAATTTGCAAACAAAGAAAAAAATACATTTTAAGCCATTGCAACTTCTAAATTATTTTTTTTATATTGACCCAGGAGCTAACAAAACACCACAAAAGGTTTACATTCTGAGAAGGTTGAGACTACAAAAAAATTGTTCATATTAGCCAGAATGACCCATGCTGCCACTGGGTGCAAATATCCACAAACATGAGATCGGCTTCCACCGTCTTGCAGATGGCACACGATTGAATATATGAGCCAATCTAGATAGATTAAATATAACTGAGGACAGTGTAAAGAAAATAAAAGACTTGAAACATACTCAACTCAACAGATGTCCTTCTCAACAAAAAAAAACCCTGTCAGTTTTTTATCTTTTGATATTGTATAACTTTAAGCATTCAATTTCAATTCAATTCAATTTATATAGCGCTTTTTACAACCAGGTTGTCACAAAGCAGCTTTACAGAGTTCAGGTCTGAGCCCCTTGTGAGTAAGCCAAAGGCAACAGAGGCGAGGAAAAACTCCCTCAGCTGGAGGAAGAAACCTCGGGAGGAACCAAGACT
>JBBPCY010073533.1:0-10247 GCA_037974405.1 Brachyalestes nurse | reverse complement strand
GTATGTGTGTGTGTGTGTGTGTGTGTGTTTGTGTGTGTGTGTGTGTGTGTGTGTGTGTGACGGATGCCAGCTAGCTTTGCTGTGCGAGTAGAATGTTAGTAAACCTCCCGAAAGCCTAACAGATATGTTGATGAGGAAAACTGGTACCATAGGGTTCTAGCTCACTTGATAGCGCGCTGGATCGTGATGCTGCTGAGTCGCAGGTTTGAGCCCAGGCAGGGATTGACATTTGTGGTACGACAAATGCGCAACAGTCTTCACTGCGCAAATGCGTACCTAATTTGAGTAACTTCATACTGGATTTCAGGAAAGTAAAATCTTAAAAAATAATAATGACATTTTAAAATAGATTTCCGCCGGTTCGCGGAGTGTCTCTTCTGCATCAATCAAAATTCAGTGAGAGCAGGTCTGATGCCCTGCCCCCTGATGCCCTTAATTCCTGCTAGCATCTCTATGAGATTTTGTTGATTCTGTATGTCAAGCTAACAGCACATGAACATCATTGTAGACTGTTGACTGGTTTAGTTTTGCCTTGCAAAGTGGCAGTTCAGAAACCGCAAATATCCTCTGCATTTTTTTTTTTTTCGTGGCAATATATAATTTTTCATGCATTTTAGTGCCAAATTTTGTAACATAAATATTAACATAACTTCAGCTACACTTCCATATAAAATATATCTGTGTTATTTTTTTGTGCTGTCCAGAGAACACAAAGCAACCAAATATTGGCTGCTGCCCTGTGACCAGCATTCCCACATCATAACAGTTTCACATGTGTTCTCGAGTGTTTTGCTAAGTGTTCTGGTGTTTTTCATTGTAGCACACTCAGCAGTTCAGTGTACACTGTACAGTAATCCGTACTGGGTTTACCTTTACAATTTTAAAGGGTAATGTATTAAGCTGATATGATATATAGTAGGGCATTAACAACTACAGATTTTTTCAAGTCGACTAGTCAATCAGAATAGTCGAAGTCGCGTCGACTAGTCGTTTGATGACGTCATCACACACGCAGCGGAGAAACCGGGGTGTGTAACTTTTATTAAAAGCTCTCTGGAACATTAACAGTCAATACGACAAATAAACAAAACAAAACAAAGGCTGATACCTTGAATTTTCTGGCAAATTTAAGTGTCCATCTGAGAGGGAAAAGTTTAAGCCGGCAGGACGACTCCCTGCAGTGTTAGCGTTAGCCATGCTAGCTAGCGTTAACGAAAACGCATTTCATTATCGATCAAAGCGTGTTGTAATCGGGGTTCGAGATTTTTTTTTCCTCGGGTCGGGTCGGGTTTCGGGTCATTATTCACGCGTATTTTTGCGGGTTGGGCGGGGCGGGTTGGATCTCTTAGGGTCGGGTTGGGACGGGTGTTAAAAAAAGCCGACCCTCGCAACACTACTGTCCAGACATCACAACAAGCTGTTAGCATGGCAGGATCTGAAGTAGCCAGTGTCCTGCTTGACATTTCTCAGTGTTTATACAGATCCTGACTGTATAAACTGGCTCTATGCACCTCTAAAGATCTATCTATTTAAATTAAATAAAATACCTCTTGTTTGCCTATTTTGCATCATTATCAGTGTTATAAACTGACTATAAACTGCATAAACTTAAAGGAAGCATTTTTCGACAGCGTGGCATGATTGATCAGAACACCTGATCTACTATATTAGGGGGTGACGTATGAGTGAGACACGCTAGACGCTGAGTGCAGCACACCTCCACATTAAAATGCTTCTGACACTCATACTTGAATGTACATTGTCTTAAACTGCAGCGTATAGATGGACTTGGTTCTATTATAGATCTTGCTGAAGCTTTTTTCCCCTGAGCATATTCGGGCATATTTTTTATTGCTGTGGTCATTACTGCGCATGAACAGTGAAGAAACAGTTATTAAATAAAAGAGACGATGAAAGTCTGTAATGTTGATTATTCATTCGCTCATGCCAAAATTCATAAAAAATTGTAAATACTTTTACAACAAAAATGTGTGCAAATAATCTAGATGAATTAATTACAGAGCTTGTATTTGATTAAAATGTTATTTTTTATTGTGTTACAATCGCGTTGTGTATACAGTTGGTGGCCTAGTGGTTAGGGCGTTGCTCATGCAATCAGAAGGTTGTGTTAGTGTCATTACTAAGGCACCCTTGAGCAAGATACTGTGCACACACACTGCTCCCCGAGCGATCATCGTTGGTGGCAGTCCACTGCTTAACTTGCATAGCTGAATAAAGGGATTTCACACTGTTCACACTAAGTGCTGTGGTGTGTTCACGCATGACTATAAGTGGCCACTTCACTTCACTTTACTTTATTTTCAACCACAACCACAAGTTCTTCTGTGAAAAATGAAACAGTGGTTGTAAGCTTTCATTATTTGTTAGCTGCAGTACAATCTTTGTCTCAGATAGTCTTAGCTTGAGATGGCCATACTTGTGTGCACTCAAGCTACTCTGGAGACTGAACCAGTGTGTTTCTTGCATAGGTGCCAAAATAAGCAAGGAACAAAATGTTTCTGTCTGGTCTTGTAGCTGCTGAACTTGGGTGTTGTGATTTCAACAGCAGTCTACAATGTTTTTTGTGGCTATGAGGCTCCTTTGTTTAGGCCACTTCTTCAAATGTTAAGCGATAATATAGTTAAGCTTGGCTCAGCAACTTTATGGTCTTATGATAGTCACAATTCCCTCACACAAATATTCCCTTTTCAAAAAGCTCTAATTTTGAGTAAGCAGTGGACACAGCGAGGGCGTCACCCTGGCACTCAGGACAGCAGGAACCACGCTGGATTGCTGACAGATGCTGTCATGTAATGCCCTCTCCAGAAGAATATTAAAATATATTTATGTCTTACATTTGAGTCCTTCAATCAACAAAGAGTTTTAAACTTCAGCAAACATGAGTTCATCATATCAGAGATTGAAAATTAGAGTCACTTTTATGTAAAGCTATGTAACAAATTAACAAAGCCCAGTTGCAAAAGTGGTGTGAGGGTGTTAGAGTCACTCACTACAAAGTATGAAAATAATTGTTTTGAAAAACATTTTTGGACATGCTAGAGAATAAGACAAATGTGTCGCCATCATGCAAGATGCTTTCAGGAAGAAATATGGTATCACACATTTTAAGAACAATGTTCTTTGTAAAATTTAAGCTACCCTGCTTGAATTTTACAAGCCTGGCACAGTGAACTGAGACAGAAACCTAGTTGTAACATTTATGAGTAACAAATGTAAGTAAATGATTATAATATGGGATTAATGTTATGCTTGCCACAACAGATTTTTATAACAGTTTTCATAAAATGTAATGTCTGTGCGTGTGTTTTAGCATTTGTGTTGTGTTGTGTAGCATTTAGTTGACAGAAACATTAACAAGCTGTGTTTTGCCTCCTTTTGGACAAGAATTTGAGATGCAAGATGGACTTTTGGTGCATTTCGGTAATTTAATGAAATCTGTAATTTAGCGAAATCAGTAATTTAATAGAAACTGGGATTGAATTGGAAGAGAAAACTCTTGCAGTACACATTAAGTCCCTGCAAAGGTCATGGTTAAATGTATGAAGCAGTACTCTGGTTATTTGGGCTCATGTACACAAAGAGGAAGACGGCTTGGTAGAATGACACTGTGGACTGATCTGACTTTCAGAGAGCATACAAAGACGGAACATCATCACAAGGGAAAGAGGCAACAGACGTGTGCCACTTTGCTTTGTACACAGGAAAGGTGGTCATAAAAGGAATCCTTACAGACCTGCTGTTTGAGCATTTAATGGCCGTTAGTGTAGCTCTATGCACTCTTGTCCATGTGTGTCTTGTCTTGTATGTGCAAGAATTTTTGTAGAACAAGGGTCATTCTTACTTGGAGAGTGCTTCTTGGTGTACAATGTGCACTCAATTCATCACATTTCAGATGGTGCAAAGGTATTTGGATGTTTAGATAGCTGCAGTGCTATCTAATCTCACTCAGAACTACTCTGCTGCCTCAATTAGTGGCTTAGTGTTCTAGTGGTAGGAAACTAGGCTACAGACCTTGCATGATTAAAATGTACTTTTCTGCAGATCTGTTTTTGGCTTGCTCAGGGGATTTACTCACAGCCCTTCTAACTTTTTGGCTCTTTTAATTCCCCGCTCTTGTTCAAATTTTGATAAAAGTATCTGCTAAATGAATACATGTTAAAAATAATAAATGATAAAGTAAATGTGTATCACTTCAAAACCAGATGAGCATTTGTTTATTTGTTTGTTTATTTACATTTAGTTCTTTTGTACTCGAGGTTCACAACAGAACTGGCCAGCTCATGCTACGCATCACCTTTCTGCATCTCAAAGCTCACAAGATAGTTATCTAATCAAACTGGGCGTACATTTCTGAGACCTGTTTGAAGACCATCCTCTTAATGATTTTGGATAAAAATGGAGGCTACGAGTTCGGCCAATAATTCTCAACTTGAGCTGGGTTGAGGGGGAGCTGTTACTTAAGCATGTTTGAAGCTTGTAGGTAATGTTTCAGGGGTTAGTGAGACATTACCCACATGCATGATGGTCGAAGAAATGGCTTGGAACCGGCATGTAAGGATACATTCAAGTGGACAAGCAGTAGGATGACTACAAGTCAGGAGTTTAATAGCTTACTCTCTGTGAGAAGGGTAAATGACAGAAGTGATGCACTTTAGACCTGAGCAGGTATGGAGGGACAAGGGTTGGCCCTGTGTGATTCAAAGAATTGGCTACTGATGGGTGGTAGAGAGGTTGTACAATCTAAGACCTGAACAGGGGAGTGTTCCAGAGGGTAAATGAAGTAATGGTCAGAGATGTGTAGAGGCGTGACAGAGGCAAATAGCAGCACATTTCCCAGAAAGGATGCGGTAAAGTACCTTACCAGCTTTGTGGGTTGGCGGACTGCAAACTAAGTTGATTTCAAAATCAAAGTAGATCACGGATAGATAGTCAGTTGAGCTGGGAAATCAAGGCTGTACTCAAGCAGAAGAAAAGGGTGCAAAGAGAGCTGAAAGGACTGATCAGGGATGGGAAAGACAGCTACAGGGAGAACAATATTAATGAAGTCTGGAGAGGCCTTAGAACCATCTCAGGCCACAAAGAACAAAACTCCCTGCCGGTGGGGGATGTGAGGTGGGCAAATGAACTGAATCACTTTTACAACAAGTTTGATTCACCCTGGATGCAGTCTTTAACATCTGCTACAGATACCCCACCCCACCGCATCACACCACCTCCACAAACTCTGCTCACTGCTCCTCTCCCCCAACCACAGCATCCAGTACACATCCAGCACACGGCTCCAACCTGTCTCATTCAACCATCCAGGTTAGGAGGGAACTGAGGAGGATCAAAGGCAGGAGGCAATGGGTACAGATGGCATTAACTACAGGGGACAGTCTCCCTGGAACAACTTGGGGTTACGGGTCTTGTTCAGGAACCCAGTGGTGGTATGCTGAAAGTAGGATTCAAACCCATTACCTCTTGGTCCAAAGGCAAGTTTCCTACCCACTAGGCCACCAACATCATCACATTGTTACCTCTCTCAATTAGAGACTCCACCAACCGCTTCCTGCAAAAGTTCTCTGATGACTCTGCAATAGTCTCATCACTGATGGGGACGACAAGGAGTACAGAGAACTGACCCGGAACTTTGTGGACTGGTGCCAGCAAAACTACCTCCAAATCAACACTGGAAAAACCAAGGAGCTGGTGGTAGACATGCACAAACATCCTCCACTGCAACTGTGGTGACCCGGCATAAAAGTCCCCAACAGTATTTATTTTGTATTAAGCAGTCAGTGCTGGTCCGGCCATCGGGCATACCGGGCATTTGCCCAGTGGGCCGATGGTAATTTTGGAATTCCGAGTTTCTACAAGACACAGTCGCACAGAAATCTTAGCCCACTTTCTTTCCCCCCTCGGCCCGAGACGCTCACATACACACTTGGTAGCTTAGCGACTTCCCTTAATGCCGTCTGGGTATCTCGGAAGGTTTCTGCGCTGGCTCACTCGCTCCCTTGCACCGTCAGCCTCCTTCTGTCCATTCGCTCCATCCATCTCCTCTCACTCTGCTCTGGTAATCCAAAAAAACAGAAAAGATACAAACACGGAACACACAAAAAAAAATTCCTCGTGCCCCCCTGGACAGGACACAACCACTGAACATCCAGGGTCTGGATCAAGTACCTTGGTGTTCATCTGAAAAATAAACTGGACTGGACCCACAACTCAAATGCTCTCTACAAAAAAGGGCAGAGTAGACTGTACCTGCTGCGGAGGCTCAGGTCTTTTGGAGTGCAGGGGCTGTTCCTGAGGACCTTTTATGACTCTGTGGGGGCATCAGCCATCTTTTACGGTGTGGTCTGCTGGGGCAGCAGTATCTCTACTGGGGACAGAAAGAGACTGAACAGTCTGAGACTCGGACTGCACAGAGACTTGTGACTTGACTTTAGACTTGCCCTCAATTACTTGAGACTTGACTCAGACTTTGGTGTTGTGACTCGTGAGTTCATTTTCATGAAATTATCTCACAGTCGTGCCATAATAACCCCCGAAAACCGTTCACCTCGCCCCGGTGTACCATTACTTTTGTCTGAGGTGGACGGTTTTCAGCTAATAATGCTTTTCGAGGGGTCGTTGGAAAGGTGTCACCGAGCCCTATCTAATGGTGAAATTTAACATTTAGAGTGTGAGATATATTTTTCATATTTAACATTTAGATTTAAGACCATTTAAGGCAAGTCCTCCATGTTGGTGAAGGCAAATCACACCACACAGTCCAACCCCGTCTTAACAACAGCCAATAGTAATTGCGGGCCGTAGCCAATTAGCATGTCTTCTAAACATATAGAACTCAACATTTACAGCTCAAAAATCCCACATTTATAGCCTCCATTTGTAAACTCAAATGTTACTCAAAGACTTGACTTTGACTTGGTAAAAATGACTTGTGAACATCTCTGCCACATCACCTTCCACTGGCTGTGTAATGAGCAAATTGAGCATCGTGAGCTACATTTAGATTGCCAAATCCATATTTTCATGGAGGTTATTTTGGTCAGAGTAACTTAAATGTAATGCAACAGTAGTGTAATGCCTGACATTTTAAACACAGTAATATTGTAATGTAACAAGTAATAAATAACGCATTACAGTTTTGAAGTAACTTGCCCATCACTGTGACAGGAGAATGGTGGCTAAGCTGTCATCCCTGTTGGATAACATCTCTCATCCCCTTGCAGGAGACTCTGACAGCACTCAGCATCTCCTTCAGAAGCAGGCTGCTGCACCCACCATGTGGGACGGAAAGATTCCGCAGGTCTTTCCTTCCAACCGCTGTCAGACTCTACAACAAAGACTTTGCAGATGGCCACACATGCACAGACAAACAAACACATGCATCCATTTCACCATGGTAGTTTCTCTTATGTGCAATATTATTTGAGTGCAATTTTTCTGATGCTACATATGTAATGTTTTGGGTGGAACTATTACTACTGGGCAAAATCTCTCTCTGTGTGCCTGCTTGTGTACACAATGCAACTGCAGCCTCTGGTTGGCTTGCACTGACAGGCGTTCCTTGACCTAACCAATTATTATAGTCCCTTCATAAAAAGCACGGTACCGTTAGCGCGAGGGGAATCTAAACACAGCAAGACAAGAGACACAGCAGCAGAGGAGACAGACACACATCACATGTGTGGAGATACTTTATTCTAGATCACACAAACAGCACAGTGAACTGCACAATCTGCAAGTTGGTGTTAAAGTACAGTAACAGTACCTGCGTTCTGCACGGCATCTGAAACAGCATCCGCTAGCTAACATGGCTAACGCTAGCACTGCAGAGAGTCATCCAGTCCAGAGGACGCTGAGTGGCGCCGCGGCTTAAGCTGTTCTCACTTTCTGTTGTACACTTAAATTTACCAGAAAATTCAAGGTATCAACCCTTGTTTTGTTTAGTGTAATTGTCATGCTGACTGTTAATGTTACAGAGAACTTTAATAAAATTGCTCAATGTTGGACACCTGTGTTATATATATATATGGACAGGCCCCGGGCCTTGTCCACCACACCCCTTGTGCCTGGTTGTTACGCGCCACGCCCAAACATAAACAACCCATATATATATACAGCCCACTCATCCTCATGCTGGTTGTTTATGTTTGGGGCGCTGCGCTTAACAACCAGGCACAAGGACAAGGGGTGTGGTGGACAAGGCCCGGGGCCTGTACTACAAACAGGGGTGGGAATCGAAACCTGATTCCAATTTAGAACCGGTTCTAATTTTGCAAAGCACCGGATTTGTTTACCTCCAGGCGTTATTGGTTCCTCTAACAACCCTAAGACTTTTTCCTGGGTCGTGCACAATGACGTCACACTCCGTGACTCGAATTATCATGGAGCAGAGAAAGCAGTCCACGGTATGGTTGCATTTTTACCAAAAAAACGACAGCTGCGTCTGTAACCAGTGCAGTGCTGTTTTAACTTGCAAGGGTGGCAACACTACCAACATGTTAAAACTTTAACACAGCATTAAAATTCAAGAATTCCATGTGCTCGATTCTCAGCGCTCGAGTGCAAGCTCTGTGGTTTAATAAAACGGCCTTACATTTTTTTATGTAAATATGTAGCTAACCAGGTCTTATTACCTGCCCACAACATTATGATCAGTTAAAAAATATATATTTATTTTATACTGTTGCTGCCTTATCAGCCTTGGCTTTAGCGGCTGTTAGCCAGGCGTCTTTGGCTTGTAACTCTCAGCCACAGAGCGGGTCCAAAAATGAGAATTATGGAGAGCAGGGTCTGTTCTTTCCTCCCTCAGAATGGGAGCATTTATTTACTGTCTCCAAAAGAATATTAGAGTGGCGAGAATCAGTCACAAACAGAGCAGCCATGTAAAACTCCAAACACTCCCTGAAAGACTACATCTCCCAGCCTCCCTAGAGACTCAATTACCCAGAATGCACACTTTCTTAAGGCAACAGACTCATCCTGTAACACTGTTTAGGAATCGATAATGGAATCAATAAGGAATCGGATCAATGAGAAGAATCGATAATGGCACTGACATCAATAATTTCTTATCGATTCCCATCCCTAACTACGAGGCGTGCTTACTGGCTTATTACGCTAAGTTCGAGAGTAACTGGGTCACGTGAGGTATAACTTCATGAGTAACCTGTACTACGAAAGGTGATTAGGTTTTACCCGAGGTATGTTGCCATGGCAATTTCTGCGGCGTCTCAATCCAACTCTAACCAAGCTATGTTCTTACTTAAGTTGCGGTTTAGCATAACCCAGTCCTCCACAAGCCCCGCCCCTCCACACACCACTTCTCCACAGCCAATGGCATGCCTCGGCACCTGAATTGTGTGGGGCTCTCTCCGCAGGGTGAAGGTTTTTAGAGACTCTTAAGAGGGTTTATACAGAATCTTTATTTTAAATTTTATTCAATTGTTTTATTTTTATCTTTATTTTTATTGTAAAATAGTATAGATGCACAGATGAAGTGAGGCTTAAACTGAACACAATTTCCCCACATGATTTTCAAAGGTAATTGGATTGCACACACATCCCTATAAGGGCAATCCATTTATCATTGGTTCATTCTTTTTCAATATGAAACCAAAACCAAAACAACAAAACGGATAATGGCTCGTGTCCAGATTTCCCATTTTGCGCTCAAATCAAAAATGGACAAAACGGAAAATGAACGTTCGTATTCCATTTTGGATTTTCATTGGGTTTCATAAACTGCGACGTGTAGGAGGGAGGAGAAACTGGCCTGGTAGCTCCGCTCACCAGTTTTGGCTGTAAAAATATTCTGAGGGAATAGACACTGGGGTGTTATACTGCTTAAAATATTGGGATATTGGGTTTTAATAGGTATTATGATCAGTTAAAAAATATTTATCTTGTAATTGCCTTCTCTTTAGCGGCTGCGTCTTTGGTTCGTTACTCTCGGCCACACTCTTTTCCACCAACCATCACCTTAAATGATGTAATGGGAACCAAAGCACGATTTAAGGTGGAACGGGTTATTCAAGCGAGAAGCTAAGAGGCTAATGTCTAGTGTTGCCACTGCTGTGGTAGCACTGCCCATAACCATTGTGATGTGTGTGGTTCTGACTTTGGGACCAGCAACTTCACGGTGTTGTACCGGTGCCAGTTTTTTGGCACCAGCACCTGTCATTGTTCGGTCGAAACACGCAGCACCAGTTCTAGATTGGGCACCGGCA
>JBBPCY010073532.1:0-10247 GCA_037974405.1 Brachyalestes nurse | reverse complement strand
ACGGTGCATCGCATTAGTTCCGCTTTTGGCGCTCGCATGTAAATTAAGTAATAAAATCGATTTTCATGAAAAAAAATTGTCCTGAACTGTAAATTCGAATTAATCTATAAAATCGATAAAACGGCCCAGCCCTACCCGCAGCCAATGCCTAAAGCCTCAATGTTCAGGCTGCATGAACAAGTTGTCCTCTGTTTAGCAGCCTAAATGTGGTACAGGCCTGACTAGACTGGGTAAAGTAGGCTTCAGGATGTGTAATAGGTGCAATGACTGCCTAAAGTGTATATCGTGTGTGTGATGGGTGTACTAGAATTGTGTGACACTACTCCCTGCTCTCCCAAGTCAAACTAAACAGGTGAGGCACCCATACCCCCAGGTAAATAGCCCACAATCATAAACATTTATTACTTCAACTACTAACAAAAAAAAACCATTTAGCGCCAAAACCTTGAGTATCAATACCAAAACTTTGAATATCAATACCCCCACTCTCACCCTTAGAAGTATTGTCCAGTAGGAATGCAATATCACAAACCCGCCACCCCAATAAACAGTGAACAACATTTCCTTCAAACTTACCTTTAGAAAGAACCGGTCTTGTAAAAGAACCACTCTGGTAATAAAACCCTTTTAACCAGCTACTAGATAATTTAAAATTTATCTCACATTCACTAGATGTGATAGAGTTGCACTAATTTTAGGATATATCCTCAATTTAAAGAAAATCGTGTTCAACCTGAAGCAATTTAAACAGAATGGCATAAATTCCACAGCCTTTCACCTTCAGCGTACATGTAAAGTTGTCCTGCGTCCTCAACCCAGTGTTAGTGCTGATACAGTGCAGTTCCGGTCCTTAGGTCCTGTGTGTGTGGAAGTGCCAATGTGTGGGTGAGTACAGCATTAGTTCGGTAACGTCTCCTTCCAGTTCAATGCAGACCACTTGCACTTGCTACTGCTCAATCCACACTGCTCGAACTCACAAAAACTGCTTGTGCGCGCTCCCAGCCACTGTCAAGTGCCTCGTGATTCAGTGACTGTGTACCTACCTATCTGTCATTAAAGTCTGTCTGAACTCATTTGTGCGTTTGTGTCCTCTTGACCTGAGCTGACATGCCATTTGTCTTTGTTTGTGTGTCTGTGCAGTCATTGCATAAGCAATTTCCTCTGGTATCAATAAAGTGTTCTGATTCTGGTTTTACTAATCACACCTTGGGTTTCCCATTACTTGAGTTGAGGGAGAGGGTAGTGTTGCACACAGGCTGAGCATTTTGTGGTACTTTTCAGATGAGCATCACATGTTCTCCCTCTCTTGCCCCTCTTCTTCTCTCTCACACACACACATCAAGTGCAAGGCGGTCACTACAGTGAGAACAAATCCTCGATGAAAGCCGTTAGTGTCCACAAAAACCCACACGGCAGCCTTTTGTTAATCCAGAGCCTTTTTCCTCATTCACTCGAAGACACTCCAGCCCTTTTGAGCAAAGTCTAGGATGATGAAATGATGAGAGAGCAAAAAGAATGGCCATTGGAGTTTGCATATAACTGCACAGGAGAGATCATACATCTCTTTCTACAGAGGAAATGTATTACAGTTTTTTCTATTACAACAAGCGCTTACCCATACTTCAGATACTGTTTCCAAACACTTAACACAGACACAGACCTACAAAACACAATTGGGCAAAAACACATTTTGTTAAATATATACTAGCACTTCATTTCAAAATACAATACACCTTTCTCTGCACACACTAACTTTACCAAAACACTGGAAATCTGACTCAAATAGAAATTATTCTGTCAAACAATAATACATGTTTTCAGGTCACGGTACATGCAGTCAAAGTGCACCAGGTTTCAAAATACCGGCAATTGTTGGCATTACAAAAACGACATAGACTTTGTTTCAGTTTTACAGGTAATTGCATGCAAATCTGCCGTTTTTACACTGTATTTCTTGCTTGGGAACTGTATGTCCACATCTAATGTTCACATTCTAAATCATTCCAGGAAAAAAGCAAATCCGATTTTTTCCCTTTACTGTATACATGTTTTACTGTATTGCTTACAGTGAACAAAATATTCATGAAACATACAAAAGCAAACACACAAAATACACTGAGCAGACACAAAAGTTGAACGTTTATACAAAAAACAGCAACAAAAAAGCTCAGATGAAAGGGGAAAAAAACCCACAAAATTATCTAATCTTGGCGATCTTCGGGGTTAGGCCACATGTTTTCGTCAACATCGCATCTGATGTCATCCAAGGCAATACACCTGGGATAAAACCGCTTGGTATGATGGATCCACCCTTGGCAGTCTTCAACTGCGATGTCCCTGCAGCCAGGATCCATGGCATCAAGGAGTGATCTGGTCATGTGGCTGGTGGTCATAAACCTTCCACCTCCATGCAGAAAAGAACTCCTCTATGGGATTGAGGAAAGATGACTAGGGAGGAAGGAAAAGACAGACCAGTCTTGGGTGGACTTCAAACCATGTTGTGATTGCTTGAGAGTGATGGAAGGCATATTGTCCCAGGTGATGACAAAGGTTCTAATGATCTCTCCCTCCTGATCCTGCTCTGGAACCAGGTGCTGGTGAAGATAATTCAAAAAGGCAAGGAGGCGCTCGGTATTGAGCGTCCAACTATTCATATTGCGAAACATCCCATGGTCCTCCACAATTCTAGTTTGAATTTCATGCAATTTTATTGCATTATTTGCTACAACCATTTCTACAAAAGCAAGTTCTTGATCATTACTGAGGAGCTTTCCTCTTCCCCCAGAGGGAGGAAGACGTTACATAGTTAGGAGGGATCCGAAAAATACAGTAGACATGTGCATTACTGTATGGCCTTATTGACATGTCAAATGGGAATAGAAACAATCCATGTAAAATGCAGTACTTACCTGTTGTCTGCCTCAGATTGGGCTGCACTCCTTCACCAGCCTCTCTTAGTGAAAGGCCATGGCTGGTTACATGATCAGTGATAGCATGTATTTCATCACTGACTACTGCTCTTTCAGCCCTTGGAATGTCACCACCACACATTCTTGTCCTCTCCTTGGGCCTGCTCCTCTCACTACACCTGCTCCTCTACCTGGGCCTGCTCTTCTGCCTGGGCCTTTTACTCTTCCTCTTCCTTGTGCAGACATTACTTTATTTATCTTTTCCTGCGTATGCTCCCAAAAACATCACTCCTCAAGGTCCTCCTTTTATATGTGTCAATGTAATTGAAAAAACATCAGCACCTGCCTCTGAAATCCAGTCTAGAATCAGCTGTAGTTGGCCCAATTTACCCAACATAAATCAGCTGTGTCCCAATTATTGAACTGTTTGTTAATTATCAGCTTATTTTTGAGCATAGGCTGTTGTTTTTGAGCTGATATAATTTCAGAAGTAGAGGTTTTATACTGTAGCTAAGGTTTGGAATATTGTTGTTTTTGTTGTGGTATGTTGTGTGTTAACATTTGTAAATAAGACAAAAACGATCCATAATTTTGGTAGTGGGTATAGCTTGTCTGTTAAGAAAATGTAAGCATTGTAGAAATGTGTTGACTGACAGCATTTTGTGTGAAAACTACATGAAATTTGTGAATGCTATGGCCAAAACAGACCGATGCTGTGCACATTGTATTAAGAGTTTTGAAAATGTGACACTTGGTTGGACAAATGCTTGTTAGCGACTGAAAAAAACTGTAATAAATTAGAGCAAGTGGTACTCACTGATCAGCTATCCATTGGTTTAATTCAAATGATCTGAAATTTCAAATTTAGAAACAGTAAAAATATAACATTAACTCATTTTTTTCTATAATTTATATATATATACACATACAGTATTTTACAGTATTTTAGAATGAAGAAATATATTAATTTTATATTTAGATATTTATGTAAAAATATATAAAATTATGAATAGAATCTCATTTTCACTACACAAAGTGACTTAAAACAAGTTTAAAAGCTATGGCAATAAGATGGGTTATTTTATACTTTTCTGACAATTGTCATTAGACATTTAAATTGAAATATTAAATGTTACACTAGATTCAAGAGATTTTATTAGCCAATTTACCATATAAAACCACCTCCAGCACACACACACACACACACACACACACACACACACACACCATCTCCATTGTGAGTGTGTGAGCTTTAACTCCTGAAGGTTGCCGTGACTTGGAGACTAAAGTAGAAACCATAGCCCCAGGCTGCCTGTTCTGCTTTCACTTGGCCACGGACTAAATGGCTCCTTTGACGAAAAATGATACTCCTTCTGTTTATGGAAGACGCACCTCTCATTTCACACAAGCTCCTGTGCGATGTTCATTTTGGCAAAACTCTGAGAACTGATGCGTGTAAAATCACCTCTAAGCTCGCGTTTGCAAATGGGTGTGCGTAGCAAAAACATAACCCAGGCCCAACACCATACATTGGAGTTATTAATTGAACCCTTTGAGGTTGAATTATTGTCATTTTTCTATACATATTATGTACATAATTATTTGAATGTATTTCCATAATTAATGGCACAGTTTGTCACAAATTATATCTATAGTACTGTGCAAAAGTAATTTATATCAGCACTGGGTTTCTTTCTTTCAGCAGAAACACAAGTGAATAATTTAACAAACACCAAGAAAGCAGTAAGTATCAAGATTTCTCTTTTTTTGTGATGAAAATCAAAGGCAGTGTTCATTCTGTGGAGATCATCTGATTTTGTTTGGGTTCATGTGAACTGCACAATCACGCAAATTAATGAAAAATATATTTTGTCTTCTCTTGTAGTTATAACAAAATGCAACAATTTTATATGTATCAAAATCTTTCTTTGGGGTCACATTTGAACAGTTAAGATAAAAGCTAATTAACACAAAATAACTCAAATATTCAACAACCTTAAAATGTGAATTTTGGTGACAAACAATGACATACATTTATTTTTTTTAAATGAGGTGGCTACTAATGAGCATAAGAGGCCTTCAAATGTTCTGTAGGTGCTGTGATTCTGACAGCATACAGAGCTTCCAATACCCTTCAACAAACATCATACTGTCTTCTATTGCTCACTGAGGAGAAACGAAGTAATTAGCAAGTAATTATGAGTTACATCACCATATGGTGATAACAGCGACCTTGGGGCACAAATAAACAAATGAGGGGAGTGACAGATACAAGCAGGCACTTGTGTATAACAGCTGAAAGGCCAAAGTTAATGTTCTTAATGCACAGTGATAGTTTCCGCCTAAACATCACTGGAGAATGTTAAACATTCAGCCTCTTAACGCTCAACTGAATAACCATGATGATAAATGCTGTCAATAAAACACTTTAGCTGCGTCATGTGCCCACAAAGGCTAACTCAGGTAATGTAAAAAATGACACACCAAACATAACAAGTCGCAATAGTCAAAGCACTCGGCTTCCCGTTCTGACAAAAGCCAAGCATCCCAACTTCAAGTAATTTGTCTTGACAAAAAACTGGAGTTTTTTAAAACTCTTACAAGTTCCAGAGAGAAATATTAACAAGTCTATATTAACAAGGCTCTTTGTAGTGTAACCCTTTTAGTGTGAACCCTTTCAAACAGATTCTATATGTTAATGGGACTTATACAAGTACAACACACAGTGAAGTTTACCCTGAACCGCTCATTTTTTATGACTGTGCAAAAGTGTTAAAATAGGTACAATTAAAAATCTAAGTTTAAACATAGATCTAAAAATAATAAAAGTACAACTTAAACAAGGAACACAATGTGAAATATATAAGCTGAGTTTTTAATGATAAAGGTTATTTTTAAGTGAGGCAGCAGTCCTGGCAGGGCATATGTACAATGTACAAAGTGGGATGTAGAAATGCATTGTGCCATGTTAGCGCAGCAATGTATACAGAGTAATGTAAACAGTAAGAGCAACTCCCAGAGTAATGGGGAGTGGTGGTATCTCAGTGGGTCAGATATTTGCCTCTTGACCAAAGGGTCATGGGTTCGAATCCTACCTTCACCAGTGGGTCCCTGAGCAAGACCCTTAACCCCAAGTTGCTCCAGGGAGACTGGCCCCTGTAGTTAGGAAATAGAAGTCGCTTTGCTAAATGCCGTGAATGTAATGTAAACAAAATAATGAACATGATATGACATATGACAGTGAATATGATTAGTATGATTAGGTGCTGTATCAGTCCCTTAGGATAATGCTATGGGGTGGGGGCATGTTCTTATTTAGGACTCGAATGGCCTGAGGATAGAAGCTCCTCTTGAGTCTCTCTGTTTTGGCCATAATAGTGTGGAACAGTCAGTTACTGGGGTGGGACGAGTCTTTTAATATCCAAGCAGCTCTGAACTGTAGGGAAGGGAGAACAGACCTGCGACAGAGTTCATGCGGATCACTCTCTGAAGAGCCTTTTAGGCCTGAACACAGCAACTCCCATAACAGGATGTGATGTTCTGTGTGAGAATTCTCTCCACAGCACTTGAATAGAAAGTCGTGAGGATCACTGGAGAGACCCTGAACTTCCTCAGCTGTCGGAGATGGTACAGGCGCTGCCTAGCCCTTTTGGACTAGATCTAAATGTGAGGAGTCCATGTCAGATCTCAGGAGATGTGGACATCAAGATACTTGAAGGACAGCAATCTCTCCACTGGAGCTCCGTTGATGACGAGGGGCTTGCAGTCTCGCTGCTGTTTCCTTCTGAGGTCCACTACCAGCTCTTTGGTCTTGCAGATGTTCAGCTGGAGGCAGATATCCCGATACCACGATGCCAGGTTCTTCATCTCGTCCATGTAGGCCGTCTCATCATTGTTGGAGATGAGGCTCAGCACCACCATGTCATCAGCAAACTTCACAATGCTGTTGGAACCATGAGTGGCCACATAGTTAGAAGTGTAGAGGGAGTACAGCAAGAGTACACACCCCTGTGGCGCTCGGGTGTTGGTGGTGATGCTGTCAGAGATACACCTACCCACCTTCAGCACCTGAGATCTGCCAGTGAGAAAGTACCTGTGTCCACATTGGGTAGGATGGCCATTAGGTCATCCAGCTTGTTCTCCATTAGCCAGCAGGATACTAGGCAGTGGTGCCCAGTGTGCTTGCTGTCTCAGCCTGTTTCGGACACCAGCATGTGTCCCGCAGCATTTCTTTGTTCTGCACCATGGGTGAGCATTGTGTCCATTGTTCTTGTCCAAGCCGTGCAGTATCTCAGTCGGCCATGGCAGGTCAGGTTTAAAAATGTCCGAAATTGCATGTGCAAAGTTCTTACCGATGTTGAAAAGCGTTCTACTGTCAAACTATTAAACTAGCTTACTTTGGAACATGAAACAAAGCACTAAAAAGTAAAAAAGGGCAGAGTCTGTGCGGAGCGGTTAGGAAGGTGTCTGGATGTGACCACGCCATAGTCAGGTGGCATCTTGGTAGAAAAAAGCATTTAAGAAAAAGCATTTTGATTCCCAATTTGAAACATTTGGTTTTGGCAATTTTGGAGCATTGAGCTTTCAAATACCTTGTTCTTTGGAGAACAATTTTTCATAAATTAATGTCAGTGTAAAGAACATATTTTTTAAAAATAAAATAAGCCTCCATATAATGTAAATGTTTTAGGAACAAAACTCAAACTAGTAGAATTATTTAGACCTTCTCTTTTCCAAGAACAGTTGTTCTTCTAAGGCATCACTCAAAGACCCCTTTGTGAAAAGAGGGTTGGCGAGAGAAGACAAAAAGTATGAAAGACACTAAAAAAATTGAAAACCATTGTACGGACGTACTGTGAATACCTTGTGCAAGTCTGGTGCCTTGACTACGATTGGACAATTTAAGGACCTGAAGTTGAAAAGCCCTTAATAGGTATGCATCATATGTACAACTAAAGGGCTTTAGATTTAGCTGTTGAATCAGATGTTTTAGATCTCAAAATTATGCAGAGCATGGGACTGAATAATACAGCTGTAAAGTTGATGTGGAACTTTCTACCTTTCCAAACTGCAGCCCCAGCATACTCCTTAAATTTTAGGTTTTAACACACTTGACTCTGCTTATGAATTGCAGCACATGAGGCAAGGCAAAGGCAAGCAGAAGAAAGAAAAAAGTGCCAGTTATGTAAGGGTGACTGGAAGAAAGAGTTCCAAGGGCCAATTGAAAACACAAGGTTGAAAACAGTCCAAAACATGGAAACATGGACAAAAGGGATATCAAGGGCGTAGGCAAGAATTGCAATCAAGGACAGGCAAGAAGATGAACAAAGCACAGGATACAAGAAAATACACTTAGACACTTGGTGTACACACGAGAGTTTTTACAACATTCAGCAGACTTAATTTCAATTTAAATAGCCTTAAAACAATCCATGACGGAAGCACAACAAAAGGTAAATTGTCATTATATGGCAAAACAACTCTTTATATGGAAGTTCACCCAGTTTGTATTCATACCCAAGGTGTCAAATGTGATGCTGAGCTCTGTTTAGTGTTCCTATGTCATGTAGAACCAAAGTTATTGCAATTTTAAAAACATAACCACTACCAGGGTGTTAAAAATAGCCTCACACACATGATCATCTCAGTACTGAAGAGCCCTCTTGCTAGCCTTCACTGCCTCATTCTGCTATGGAGCGGTCAGGCTTCATGTGAATAATTTCATGTGAGTAATAAAATTACAGGATTTTTAGAAGAACAAAACGAAAAACATGTGAACACTCAGAGAAACACTCGAGATAGCTCCACGTGGGAAACTGTTATGATGCAAGAATACTGGACTGCATCTGCCAGAGATGCGTCACAGGGTAGCAGGCAATCAGCTGCAAGGAGAAATGAATAACATTCTTAAATTGGCTACTTTTAAACCTCCCGTCTCTGAGTACAGGGGTATTTCACTATCCCAAGATGTTCTTTCTTTGTATTCTCTCAACAGTTTTAAAAAATGTACACAGTTATATTTTATATGGAAATTTAGCTGAATGTAGTTAATATTTGTTACAAAATTAGTAAATTATATTTTTCTTAAAAATATAGCACTAAAATGCATGATCAACTAGATATTGCCACAAAAAAGCAAAAAACAAACACGTTTTCCCACAAATTTGCGGGGGTTTCTGTTAAAAGTTTCTGTTAAACACTGCTGTTAAAAAGCACCTCATTTGTTTAGAGTGTTTGCAAACCAAATGTTATTCCACTTTTGTTCATATAGCAGTACTTTAAAAAGAAAATTGCACAACATATAACAATGCAATTAAACGCAGAAAACCATGTGATTAATCATGATTACATTTGTAATCGTTGCCCAGCATTAATATATATGTATATATGTATTTGTATGATATACGATATTAAACTGAAATCGCAATACCCAGATCCACGAACCCATGTCGCGGTGTGAAAAGGCAGAATCACGACACACCCCTTCCAACTCTCAGAGTACACCTCCTAATAAAACCTTTTTACACCATGATTGGTGTATTTTCACATCAACTTCAGGCAATAACCAATAACCAACAGTAGAGGTTGTTACGATTCAAACGATTCCTCCCCCCTTGGCCTTATAAATGAACCGAGACTGGTCTCAGATCAGCTGAGCGCTACAGCGCCTCGTGTGCGTTTGAGTCTCTGGGTCAATTTTTAGGCTCAAACAAAGGAAAAAACACACAGAAGACCAAATTCAGGTTATTTCAGGATATTTTAGGACATTTGATGGGGATCATTGTCCAGCAAACAAGAATTTCAAAGGGGAAATAATAGGAGCGACTGTCCGATGAGACACACTGGGGAGGTGGTTGTGTCGGAGCTGAATTTCTTCAAATGTAAGTAAAAGGAAATATTGACACTTCGCTTTATAAGTGTCTATAAGCTGGCTGGTTGTGATAAAACTGCTGGGGAGTTGTAAGTGTTTGTTGTGTTTTGAGCGAGTTTTTATGTGCGATTTTGGCCAGGTGTGCGGAGCGTGTTTTTAGTTTTGGACAATGGTGAACCGGTAGCTGAAGAATCGGTTCTGCAGATTCCTTGGGGTCTTCTGTACAGATTGAATGCAAAAGAAGCGGTGTCTAAGCATTTATTGATTCATAATTCTGTGGTAAACATGAGGACAAAATGGCAACTGGAATGTTACTAACCTCTCCGCCACCCCCCCAAAGAATAAGAACTGAATCGTTGGTCAAAAATCTTGATACGAACAGAATCGTGGGTTTGTGTGTGTGTGTATATATGTGTGCATCTGTCTGTGTGTGTATGTGTGTGTGTGTGTGTGTGTGTGTGTGTGTG
>JBBPCY010073531.1:0-10248 GCA_037974405.1 Brachyalestes nurse | reverse complement strand
ACAGCCCAAACAACACATTGCAGTCTAAATGAAGGAAATATCTCACCTTGAGTTTTGGTCCAAAATTGCAAAAATACGTACGGCCATAATGAAGTTGAAATGACAACTTGAAAGGTTTTATTGTTTAGGTTACAGGGTTGGATTTTTTTTTGTCAATCATTTTTGTTTTTCTGTAAACTTTGTTAAGCAAACAATGAAACGTGCATAAAACCAAAGTATTTTTTATAAAAGTATTTTTTTGATAAAACCAGTACCATCTAAAAAGAAACATGCGATACAAAATTAATACATTTTTAAAACTAGCCACACTCAAAAATAATTGAAATGCATAATTGAAATAATTGTTCAAAAAAGTTACAGAATATTTCACATTTTTAACAGCATATCATTCACATGTAAAAAGGTCTTTGGACTGTGGAGAGTAAACAGAGCTCTAAGCAAAAAACCATACAGACAGCGAAAGAAATCTGACCGTCCCAGTAGAGAATTGAACAACAGGACCTTTGAAGCAACAGAGATAACCACAGTCTTTTTCTGTGTAATCTTCATTTTCAGACATGAAGCTCTTTCCACACTCTAAAGACTGGTACAGTTTCTGCTCTGATGTTTTTGAAGACTCCTCTTTTCATAAAAACCCCATCCACACTTTAAGCAATGATATGGTTTCCGACCAGTGTGAATGCCCTGGTGTGAATTGAGACCACTCTTGTCACTAAAACTCTGTCCACACTCTGAGCACTGATACGGTTTCTCCCCGGTGTGAATGCGCTGGTGTGTTTTGAGGTTACTCTTCTGACTGAAACTCTGTCCACACTCTGAGCACTGATACGGTTTCTCTCCAGTGTGAATGCGCTGGTGTGTCTTTAGATGATGTAGATAGTTAAAACTCACTCCACACTCTGAGCACTGATACGGTTTCTCACCAGTGTGAATGCGCTGGTGATTTCTGAGAGTACCCTTCTCTCTAAAACTCTGTCCACACTCTGAGCACTGATACGGTTTCTCTCCGGTGTGAATGCGCTGGTGTGTTTTGAGAGTACCCTTATGACTAAAACTCTGTCCACACTCTGAGCACTGATACGGTTTCTCTCCGGTGTGAATGCGCTGGTGTATTTTGAGATGACTCTTCTGACTAAAACTCTGTCCACACTCTGAGCACTGATACGGTTTCTCTCCAGTGTGAATGTACTTGTGTTTTTTGAGGTTACTCTGCTGACTAAAACTCTGTCCACACTCTGAGCACTGATACGGTTTCTCTCCAGTGTGAATGTGCTTGTGGCTTTGGAGGCTACCCATCTGACTAAAACTCTTTCCACACTCTGAGCACTGATACGGTTTCTCTCCAGTGTGAATGCGCTGGTGTATTTTTAGATCTTGTAGCTGGTTAAAACTCTGTCCACACTCTGAGCACTGATACGGTTTCTCTCCAGTGTGAATGCGCTGGTGTCTTTTTTGATGAGATAGACAGTTAAAACTCTTCCCACACTCTGAGCACTGATACGGTTTCTCTCCAGTGTGAATGCGCTGGTGTGTCTTTAGATGATGTAGTTGTTTAAAACTCTTTCCACACCCTGAGCACTGATACGGTTTCTCTCCAGTGTGAATGCGCTGGTGTGTTTTGAAAGTGCTCTTCAGGCTAAAACTCTGTCCACAGTCTGAGCACTGATACGGTTTCTCTCCAGTGTGAATGCGCTGGTGATTTCTGAGAGTACCCTTCTCTCTAAAACGCTGTCCACACTCCGAGCACTGATAAGGTTTCTCTCCAGTATAAATGTGCTGATGTTGTTTGAGGGTATCCATCTCTATGAAACTCTTTTCACACTCTACTATACGGCTTCTCTCCAGTGGGAATGCGCTGGTGTGTTTGCAGATTAATTCGTTGGTTAAAACTCTTCCCAAACTCTCCTGTTTCTCTCCTGCTTTGTCCATCAGAAAAAACACCTCCCCCACTGTGGCGTCCTTTTTTGTGTTTATCTGTGAGACGACGTGTTGATGAGAAGGTTAGCACAGGACGTTTTCTGAAGACTGTGTCGCGTCTTCCTCTCTGGGCTCACAGAAATCCCTCACAGTGGCATCCACTGATGTAGTTGTGGAAGTAAATTTTGACTGTGTACGCAGGTCAAGGACAAGGAGACTTGCAGGTGATCATTTCTTTCTGTAAGATAAACAAAAAAAGTCAGCGCCAGGTGAACAAAAGTGAACAAGACAAAACACTTGTGACTCCCTAAACCTACAGCTTGATAAATTCATGATAAATAACTGATTTTAGCCGTCTCTGAATGTCCAGAGATCTACAACACAACTGTAATATGACTGTAATAGTATGTGATAGCTACTTTTATTTTGTTACTTTTTTATTCATGGTCATGATTGATGTTAATGTTGAAAGAAATTAGTTCATTTTTCTGTATATATTTTGATAGATTAAGATGCAATGTGCATCAGCAACAACATGATTATTATTGTTAATATTAAAAGGTGATGTTGCATTCTTCTGAAGTGATTTTTACCAACTTAGCTGAGATCAAAATGAAATTACATACAGTAGGAATTAACTTCCTTATTTATGAACACAAAAGATAGTCTTCTTGATCAGTCCATTCTGTGAGTAAGTAAGTGGCTCTTAAAAGAGCCTTTGTTTTATTGTGAAGAGGACGAGCAGCAGTCGTAAGAGGGGGCTGCATGTCAGGCTGTAGTGTACTGCCAGGGCACCCCTCCAGCGGCTAAGAAGAAGCGGCTATTCAAGGCGGAGTTGTTGGCGCCCAGTTCTCAGTTCTTTTATTTTCAATGCCTACCTCAAGCAAACTGCCAGATGTGGGGAGAAATTGGCTCTCGGTAATTTGTCTGCATCTTAGTGATGCTAGCTCCCACTCTGAATAGTTGGCTTTCGAATGCTAGGGCTTTACTTTTATTTTTGTGGCTGACAAAACAGAAGAGTTTGGAAAACCATGGCCACTTCTTGCGCTGAGCTCGGCAGAAAACGCGGCGCGTTGAGCACAACGAGCATGCCACGTTCGGTCTCAAAGCCCCTTAAATCCCAGCCACAGATACATCGGAGCTGAAAAAAAAATCCTAGAACTGTACCCAAGACACTTTTTTCCACATCTTGTTACGTGACAAACTGAACACACAAAAAAAGTCTACACAAAATTATCCATAATAGCAATGTGGCATGTTTTAGACATTTTTCTAAATATATAAAAATTTATATAAACAACTTATTTGTTTTATTTTTTCTATTTTTTCTCTGTCGTGTCTGGCAAGGAGAAAGGGAAGCTGCATGCCATGATGTGGCCTCTGCAACACAGTAAACAACATACAAACAATACACACCTACAGTCAACACCGTAACAGCACAGACACAACATACACACCTACAGTCAACACCGTAACAGCACAGACACAACATACACACCTACAGTCAACACTGTAACAGCACAGAAACAACTCTGTCAGAGAAGTGCAGCCTGCTGGCTTTTTAGCTGAGTATTTTACAGCTGCTTCATTTTCCCACCTTACAGTATTCCACCAATAAGTTTTAATTACATACATTTTTGAATATTCGAATATCCACCTTCTCATGTTCCTACCAACAGGTAAGAGATTATCACTAATTAATATTCAGCCCTCAACTCCACCATGTCCATGTGCACACATAGGTCTCATGGACAGGTTACTGGGGTTTTCCCCCAGACCTCATGTTGTATAGAAAGTATTTTATAAGTATTTCATCTAACTAAAACCATCTATGCTGAAGTGACACATATGGTCATATTCTGGAAAACCTCAGCAATAATAATATAAGAGTAAAGTGACTGTAATTAAATGAGCTTTTATTCAAACTTTGTGCAAACATGACATGACAAAAACATCAGAAGTCTCCAAACATCATAAAAGCACCGTAAATATACCCGAGCAAGACTCTTAAAGTTCGAACCTTGTAAACATATGTTTTGGCTACAAAAAAAATTAAGATTCAAAAATGTTATGCGGTTTCTATACAAATTGTAAAAAAAAAAAAGTCAAACTACCTACATTTTCTCTGCTCTTTCACATGTATATTCATTAGATGGGTGTATCACACCTGTAACGTCCCCCTCCCTCTGACATGCCCGCCCCACCCCCAAAGCGCTACTGCAAAGAACAGAAGCCCCAAAAATAGAAAATCATTCATTAAAATCTTTGTAAAACCAGGCTATCCATCATTCACACCCAATTTCTCGCGATAATTTACACCTTTTCAGTTTCTGTCTGCATGTTTATCTTGCAACACCAGACAAATGTAGCCTGACACAAATATCATTCACACCCAATCGCTCACCTACCATAACAAAGACCTGCATACTAATGATCAAGCACAATAATTTTAAAACACATATCTGACCATTTCTAAAAGTAAATTAATGGCACTGTGTTGTTGTATGAAGTTGATCAGAGTGAAGCACTTCCTCCTGTTCATAACCTGACTGTGCTCACTAATAAAAATCCAATACTCATGGATTTCTTTTGTGTATTCTTTCTTTTTTTTTGGAAAACATACCAGCTTCACTGCTTCTGATGAACAATCAGAGAAAAAGAACTAGCGCCCCCAGATCATCAGTCCCTCCTAAAGTGTTCAGAGTAAAGTGTGTGTTCATCTTCACTCCATCAGGTTTTGCAGAACACACACACACACACACACACACACACACACACACACAAACTCCCGCTCTCCAGATACATGCATCCAAAATAAAAGTCTCAACCAGAAATCCCAATGAACAAAAAGGTATAGTCACAAATAAGAAACGTTAACAACAACTTTAGTTCAATCACACGCAGCCTCCTTCCAGTTAAAAGACAGTAAACGCGGTGTAAAGAGAGTAAAAGAGTTAAACAGCTCTTTACCTTCAGCTCCTGTTTCTATAAACACTCCGAAACGCTGCTGCTTCTGTTCTCTCACACACGTCACACTTTACTGAGAAAAGGAGATCAGTATCCCCCAGTCCGGTAAAAGACAGTAAACACGGTTTAAAGAGAGTAAAAGAGGTAAAGACCTTCAGCTCCTGTTTCTATAAACACTCCGAACCGCGGCTTCTCAACTTCGCTCTTCGTCTTCTTCTGTTTGTTTTAGTGACGGTTTACAGACGGTGTGTACTACCGCCATCTACCGGGCTGAGGCGTGATCGGGATACAATGAGTTAAATAAAAATGTTTTTCAGAATAAACATTTGTATTTTCTGAGAAATGTGTGTGTGCTTTTTTGTACCGTCCTCGGATTTCCTATAGAAAGTGTGTCCACATGAGATTGTTTCTTTCAAATATTGCATTGGTTTTGTAAAAACGAACTGGTGGTGAGATGAAAGCACTGTTCAGGGGCCTGATGGCGGCGAGGAAGAAGGAGTCATTGAGTCGGGAGGTTTTCTTTTTCACACTTTGTGAACCTTCGTAGCAACGCTCCGCACGCTCGCAGAAATACTCACGGGACGCGTCCCAAATCGGACAAAGCACCCTCGAAAAGAAATGCTCACGGGAGACGTCCCGATTCAAACACGGCACACTCGCATCAGGTCTTAAGGGGCCGCATAATCAGACAGAGAAACTGGCTGCTTCCCAAATAAGATCGACGTGGACTTCAAGGAGGCACAGTACCGACTTAGCCCCGCTCTGGTGGCCGGTGTCCCAAATCAAACCCTGCACACTTCAAGGAAGCCTAACAGGCCACCTCCCAAATACGGCCATGAAACGGCTACCATAAAGTCGAAAGGTCCCGAATCAAAAACTGCAACCTAGATGATTTTTTTTTTTTTTGGGGGGGGGGGGTTGCACACTCCTGATGAAGAATTAGGACATTCAGGACCAAGGACAGCTCCTACCCCGGCTTCGATTTTTATTTCCACTTGTTGCCCACAGGGAGGCGCTAGAGATACACCAGTTTTGAACTATATGGCCAAAAGCATTGGGACACAACTGCCATACAAAACTATATGAGTTAGTATTAGAATCAGAAAACCGTATTCATCTCGGAAATTACTTATGTGGTGTAAAATAAAAAGTCAGATAAAACACAATAGTAAAATAATATAAAGTCTAAATAGAGTCTAATAAAAATCAAAATAAAACAAAGTAAATCTGAATACGAATATAGACAAATGTATTGGGACACAGGTGTTTAAACTGAGCTGATATATTTACAGTATTTTCACCTTTATTAACAAATAAATGTCATGTTTTTATTATTCAGCACTACTGATCTAAAAATGTCCCCAAATATAATTACAAGCATAATGTGGATCTCCAGATATTCAAGGAGCTGTTCAGTGCTGAAATAGTTCATTTAAAGTTAAAGGACAGTCTAGAATTGGACTCTGAATCACCAACAACCAGTTAATAGGAGTCTGACCTGCACTGTTACAGATTATCTCATCTTAGAAAGGAAACTGGCTTTATTTCACACATTTGCGAAATAAACTTCCCGGTTCAAACAGAATAAAAATCTGCCGTTTATGAAATGAAATAAGAAGCAGTTAGAAAAACGCTTGTATTCCTTGATTATCATTTATTAAATAAAACAAAATGACATTCCAAAGTGGTCAAGCGCCATTTATCAACATGCTTATTATCATCATTCGTGGTATTCATACCAATAAGAATCCTATTATTTGGTCCTCCCTTATACATTTGAAGAGATCTTTTCAAAGCTAAAAAAATGGAAAGAATATTTCAATCCTGAAATTCAGTCTTTTTTCAAAATGTGCAAATTTTTATCCTCGTCATGAGAAAAGAAGGAACGCGAACATGAACGATGGACTTTCCTCTCGTGGAGGTAATCTAATCACGGCAGATTAGAGAGGCATTAAAGCCATAAAAGGCTGCGTGAAAATGACGGAACGTCGCGAGGAGCTGAAGGCTGAGATCCGGAATCACTGATCGAACAATCTTCTTGGGTTTGGAGATTCATAGAAAAGACCCAAAAAAGCACATTTGAAAGGGACTAGGAGTCAAAAAGAAATAAGAAACTGCTTAAATCGGAGTCAGTCGGGATAAGAAAAAAGAAATTGGCTTAAGTCTAAGTAAGTTGGGATGAGAAATAAGCAACCACCTTAAACTGAAGTCAGTCGGGATCAGAAATAAGAAACGTCTTCAACTGCAATCGGTTGGGAGAAGAAATACGACTTGAACTGAAGTCAGTTGGGATCAGAAATAAAAAACAGCTTAAACTGAAGTCAGTTGGGATCAGAAATATGATTTAAGTTGAAGTCGGTTGGGATCAGAAATACGAAACCAGCATCAATTGAAGTCAGTTGGGATGCGAAATAAGAAACCAGCTCAAATTGAAGTCATTTGGGATCAGAAATAAGAAACCGATTAAAACTGAAGTCAGTTGGGTATAGAAATAAGAAAGCAGCTTAAACTGAAGTCAGTTGGGATCAGAAATAAGAAGCCAGCTTCAAAGTCAGTCAGAGTAGAAATAAGAAACTTCTTCAATTGAAGTCAGCTGCGATGAGAAATAAGAAACCGGCTTAAATCTAAGTCAGTTGTGATCAGAAATAAGAAATCAGCCTAAATGTAAGTCAGTTGAGATAAGAAATAAGAAACCGGCTTCAATTGAAGACAGTTGGGATCAGAAATTGGCTTAAATGTAAGTCAGTTGGGATCAGAAATAAACGACTTAAATTGAAGTCAGTTAGGATGAGAAATAAGAAAACGGCTTAAATCCAAGTTAGTTGGGATCAGCAGCGTTTTTTCCTCTTCATGTGCCGGACGAATCCTGGAGAGACTCGGGGGGTTAGGTCCAGGTGCAGGTCCGGGTCAGATCCGGACGCGGTCACTCGGACCTCTTGGGCGGGTCGGGGATGCTCTCGGTCAGTGGCGTGAGACTCAGTAGAAGCGTGTGACGCTCGTAGGCCTTGGTCTTGCGGAACTTGTCGTCCGTCCCATGGAGCCGGTCCAGAACGCCCAGGACGCCGTAGCACTGGTTGAACCTGGAGGGACACGGATTCAAACCAGACGTTATTCCCGGCGTGGGGACGGCACCTGGCTCAGTGGTGCCGCCAGCGGTCCTGGGATTCGAGCCCACGACCAGTCCGCCAGTCGAGATCCTGGAGATCCACCTTCCCGAGAAGTTCCTGCACCGACCGGCTCGGGTTCTCCAGAGGTTCCGGTTCGGCCAGAACAACAAGGAAGGTGGGAAGGTGGATCTCCAGGACCAGGCTGTGGACCATCGGTTCCCCCTTCGTTAAGGAAACCAAAGGTGGTCCTCCTTAACTTGGTGAGAGTCGGTGAGTTAATAAATGACTTGGTGAGAGTCGGTGAGTTAATAAATGTTCCTGAGGCTCTTACTTGAGGTGGTGGAAGTCGTGGAACTCAGGTGAGGGCAGCAGGGGCAGGTGGTAGCCGCAGTGAGAGATGGTGGTGACCAGCAGAGCCACTGAGAACCAGAGGGAGGTGGTGGACAGGTGGGAACCCAGCACCACAGGTCCGATCAAGGCAGGGAGCATGTTGGAGAGCTGTGGAGAAAAACAGATGTTCTGGAAGATCTCACAGAAGACACGTGCATTCCCTAGCCACAGGGGGCAGTCTCCCCAGGGTTGAGGCTCTCGCTCGGGAACCCAGTGGTGGTTCCCTGATGGTAGGATTCGAACCCATGACCTCTAGGTCTCCGCCATTTGACCAATAAACACATTTCGTTATTATGCAGAAATATTATTATTTTTATGATCGTATAACTGTACGTAATTAGCGATCACATTTTTGGACGATTCAAAATCAGGTTCTTTGCGTTTCTTCGTTTTTTTGGTCAACACTAAACATTTTTGGTACGACATCATCGACTCCGACGAAGTTGTAATTAAATGAACGTCCATAACTGACGTCCAAAGCAACGTTCTAATAACGTGAATGTCAGGGCTGAGGCTTTAGGGTAGAAAATAGAGTAAATGAGAAAAAGGCATCATTTTTTTGGAACCAAAGCAAAGAGAACTCACCACGTGTTCCACAGGGTGGGCGTAGAGCGAGACCACCCCGATCGGCGCAGTCCACTCATGATGGATCTTATGGATCCGCTTGTACAAAACAGGGTGGTGGACAAGCCTGGAGATGGAAAGATAAGAAGTGCTGAAATTTAGGAATAAAATTAAAGTCCAAAATAAGGTTCTACTAAAATGATGGTCCAGAATGAAGTTCTACTAAAAAAATGGTCCAGAATGAAGTTCTACTAAAAAAATGGTCCAGAATAAAGTTCTACTAAAATGATGGTCCTGAATAAAGTTCTACTAAAAAAATGGTCCAGGATGAAGTTCTACTAAAATAATGGTCCAGGATGAAGTTCTACTAAAATTATGGTCTTGAATGAAGATCTACTAAAAAATAAAGTTCTACTAAAATGATGGTCGAGAAAGACGTTCTACTAAAATTGAGGTCCAGAATAAAGATCTACTAAAATGATGGTCCAGAATAAAGTTCTACTAAAATAATGGTCCAGGATGAAGTTCTACCAAAGTGATGGTCCAGAATAAAGTTCTACTAAAATATTGGTCCAGAATAAAGTTCTACTAAGATTATGGTCTTGAATGAAGATCTACTAAAAAATAAACTTCTATTAAAATGATGGTTGAGAATAAAGTTCTACTAAAATTAAAGTCCAGAATAATGTTCTACTACGATGACGGTCCAGAAGGAGGTTCTGACCGGTGCGAGTAGTAGAACAGGATCTCCTCCAGAAGGCCGCAGATGGCGAGTTCCAGGAGAACCCAGTGGAAGGTGGGCAGCTCGGCGGCACAGGGGTTTCCTCGCCAGCTCATCGCCGCATACGTCAGGACCACCAGGGGTCCCGAGAGGAACACCTGGTTGAACAGGACCCTCTTCACCGCCTGCCGCAGCTTCTCTGGGTCCACCTGCAGGGGGAGCACTCACTCCGTTACAAAAGAGTGGGGCTAGACACCATGTGTGTGACATCACAACCATCCTTTCACTTTTTTTGGCACAAATACATTGATGTTTGAAACCAAGAGCCTTGTTTTTTGCAGCCGAGCCCCTTTGACCAACTGCTAGAGGAGCAAAAGTCACAGAGGGTGTGTGTGTGTGTGTGTGTGTGTGTGTGTGTGTGTGTGTGTAGTGTTTGCTCAGCGGTTCCCTTATCGGCAGTCTTATCAGTGCAGTGCAGGGCTGGAAAATAAAAAGAACTTTGCACAAAGAAAAAACAAGACACGTGTGTGTGTGTGTGTGTGTGTGTGTGTGTGTGTGTGTGTGTGTGTGTGTGCTACTAAA
>JBBPCY010073530.1:0-10248 GCA_037974405.1 Brachyalestes nurse | reverse complement strand
TTATTACTGTAAATTAAATTAAAAGTGGCAAATATGGGTTTAACTTTATATTTTCTTTAAGTGTAATGCATTAAACTAAGTTCTGGGAGCACATTTAAGGGTATATTTAGGGTTTACACTATAAAAATAGGCATTTTTTGGAATTTTTTTTTACCAAAACACAACAACGCGGTTTTTCCACTTAATGCGGGTGCTCTTGGAACTTAACCCCCGCGAAAAGCGAGGGATTACTACTCAGTTTGGTCTCTCTCCGTTTCTTTCTCTCTCTCTCTTGTTTATTTCATTGTTACGTCTTAACCAATAAACTCCAGTGGTTTTGTAGGAAAAAACCTTTTGCCATAACAAGCTACTTCACCTTACCTTTTTATAGCCAATATTTTACTCTGCTTATCAGACTTTGCTCCCCCCATTTTATTCGCTGAGCTTTTTTTGCATCCTAAAAGAGGCAGCAGAGTTGCTTCATGTACCTCCTAATAATGTAGGAACTGGTGTTATCACTCTTTAGCATTGATCTCAATCCAGTTCGTTTCTAATTCCCCAGGCAATTACAAGAGTGGAGGTGGGAAAAGGTTACGGGGTGTTTCACAAATGGCCTTTTCCAAGAAACAGACTTAAATGAGGATGAGTGAGGGAGAGAGCGAAGCTGCTGATTCTTGCAGAAAGATTAAATTGAGAGTAATGAATTATAGACTGAACTGACTAAGCATAGAGATAACACATGAAATAAGAAGCTCTGATTTGTTTATAGTAAAAGGAGGCTTTCAGGAAAGACAAGAGAGAAGAAACACCGGAGCACTCGTTGATTGATTAGAAAAACACACTATTGTCTGACATCTCTTGTCCACACCTATAACCCCCATTTGCACAGGAAAGCAATGCTATCTGCAGGCCTCAAGTGGTCAGTATAATGTTATGCCTCCGCATCTTTTGTCTGCCATTATTTAGTCTTATCTGGTCTCCTAATGCCATCATATGAACAGAATGAACATTTTGTAACTGACACTTTTGTAACTTAAAATTGAGATAACTAATAATAAGGACTGATTTAATTTAACATGGACAAAAATAGATTATTATGTATATGTATTATTTAAATACTTTTAACACACAATGTGCAGCTTTATTGTTGCTTACTCACCAGTATAGACACCAAAGTATAGCACTTGTTATTTTCTTATTTCTTCTTATGTTCACTGATAAATATTGATTTGAGAGTTTCTATGAATTCAAGTGGCACAATTACATCAGGATTCCACTTCTTGTGGTGCTAAAATATACATTTTTCACTGTCAGAACAAAACCTTGTATCTCAAAATTTGTCATTTTATTGACATACACATACATTGAAAATATCAGCTGTTGTTTACATTTTGTCATGGAAAACTGACCAACATGAACATGGTACTAAATGACTTCAAATTATATAGCTTCAGCTATATTCCCTTGCTGTTTGGAGGACTTCTCTAGACTCCTACTGAATGACACAGTAGAGCATCTCAGCAGGGCTGACACTAACGGCTTCTGCCCAGTGAGCAACCTCCTGATGGGCTATGCCTACTCCTCCCCCACCTGCCTGTCCCTCCTCTCACGGTTCAATGGAGTAGGTAATCAAATTGCACAGAGCAATCGGAGGCCCAGCTCCATCTCCTCTATCACTGTTATCAAACAGCTGCCTCTCTGTATCGCCACAACCTTTGTCAGGTTTCAAGTTTCGTGAAAAGCCTTGAAAGCCTTCCAGACTCTTGCTAATGGCTGTTACTGAGCCCAGTGTTATTCTCCAAAACGCTACCATCCCCTCAGTCCAGGGAACAGAACATACATAATTCAGAGGCACTTATAAGATGCTAGTCAAAGTCACCTTTTTGCACCATTGTTAGCTAGGATCACTGGACCATCCTTGGAGATGAAAAGCCTGATCTGTCTCTCTGTCTGTCTCTCACATCTCCACAGTCTCCAATAGGCCATTCATAGACAGGTAAAAAAAAACAGCTGCCTGTGGCATTTTACAAAAACAAAAACAGCATCAATTCCCATGAGTTTAGCTAAAGGCTAAAATAGCAGGAAAACAACAGAATCCTACAGCAGTGTGGATGACACAGCCGTTCCGTGAAACAACAGGTCACTTCACTAATAGGGAAAAAGCAACCCAGAACATTCTATTTCAGAAAGCACATAAAAGCAAAAGTATTCCAGTCCAGCTCAAAACTAATGCTGAACTAAGGCTGAACTTCAGTTCCAACCGAAACACAAACCAAAGAAAGTCCATTGTTTTGGTTCCCCTTACAGTTTCTAGTACTGTCATTCGAGCATAGTTATTTAATTTGCTTTGAGCGTTCTGAGGCCTCAATGGAGACAGAACCATTAATGTAGTCAAGAGATACATGATTACTTTGCATTCATTTAAATGTGGAATGAAAGTTAAACAGAGCACTGTTACATGGGGGAAACATGATTTATTGTCGGAATATATTTGATTTCTGTTGTTGCAGACACTTAAACAGGCCTTAGCTTGAGGTTACAGTCAATTAACTGAAATAAACATGCCGTATTCCAATAAAAAGCTGTGCTTCAGTGCACTGTAAGAGTTTTCTCACTATCCCTTCCAGCGATCTGACATTTCATTATGAGAGGATTCAAATTCAGTGAAGAGAAGGCATGGATTTTAGACTTGATGGCATGGTTGACACTGAGTAATAGGGAGGTTTTCTTTCCAAACTGTGACATTTAATTTGTCCATCTAGAAAAAAATGTTTACATATGGAAAAAAATTATAGATTTAAGGAGTGTGAAACAGATGAATGTATGCAACAAGCTTTTTCCCCTCAGGGTATATCTGTCATGACCACGGTCAGCAGCCGCTAGAGGCCACTCTTTCTATTTAGTTATAAGGCACTTATATTTTGACACGTGCACTCCGGCTGGGTGAATACAGCAGGCCGGTGGTTTGAGTTACACTGCCCTCCATAATAATTGGCACACCTGGTTAAGATGTGTTAAAAGCCTTCAAATAAATTCCAATTTTATCGCAGAGCATACTCACACTGAAAATTGTAGAAAAATGTAACCTTCAAGTCAAGTGAATTTTAGCGGGAAAAAAATCCCTGACTAAGAAATAATTATTTTTCATACAATCACCTGTTCCACAATTATTGGCACCCCAAACAATTCCTAGGAAATAAATGTAATTGAAGTATTTCTGTCATTTCTATAGTAGTTTACAGGTTGATCAGAGTATCTAGGAACATTTAATTAGTACTTCATCACTTCCTTCATCACGTGACATAGAGGCCATTTCTCTTATCCACTCTTCAGCATGGGAAAGACAAAGGAACACACCATTCAAGTAAGGCAGAGTAATGGCTACAAGAAAATAGCCACTCGCCTGCACCTGCCCATATCTACTGTCAGATATATAAACGCACTTGAATTAAAGGTTGGATTTTCCTCTTTTTTCATTGTAGTCCTATATTATTTGGAACAAAATTGAATTTATTAGAAGCTAAAGAACACATCTGAACCAGGGGTGCCAATAATTATGGAGGGCAGTGTAGGTTGTTCCCCTATGGTACTAAGATTGTGTGTTATAGCAATGTTTTCGTGTTAATGTGATCATAAGTTAAACATTTCATGTGGTTATATAAACATTCCCCATTTCTGTCAGCATTTTCATTATACTTGAAAAATGTTAATGAAAGTCCAAAAACTATTAATGGAATTTGAATGGTAGCCAAAAAGTTAAGTTAGCTTAACTTCAGTTAAGGTTAGTTAGCCACAGTGATGGATGTTGAATTTATCTTGCTAAAAGAGTACTATTAATCTATGTTTGTATGTATGTGTGTATCTATCTATCCAAATGAAGTGCTGATGGGATTCCGCTCCGGCCCAAAAAATGCCCAGTATGTCCAATGGCCAGTCTAGCACTGGAGAGGAATGAGTGAAATGTTTTCAGAAGTTCTTTCTTAAGCCCATGTATACAATAAAATGTTCGTATTTTTTTGTCACTGACTCTTTTTATGTATACTCGCAGTATGGCCACGCTCTGACACATCGTGTAAACTGGGAACACACATACGGCGTCTACCCTGTCTGTCTATGCATTTGGGAGCCAAAGGAGCCAGATCTTCTTAGTGGTCTGATCCAAATGATCCGACTCATTAAAAAGAGCCGAAATTCCCATAATTAATAACGTGATAGTGTTGTAGGAATGACTTGGGTTGAGCGTATCTGCACAATGTTATGAGATGTCACTTTTCTGGTTGTGAGGGACAATTGTCACAGGCGACTGAAATGAAAAAACTAGTTGCAAAATAAATAATCTAGTCACATTGGCGAACATTTTAGTTGGCAAACATTTGCAGATTTTTTTGTGTTTTTGCTTTTACATGGTATTGTTCTTCCCCATTTAGCTGCTTGCCAAAGCAGAAACTTCTGATCAGGGATACTTCGGTTAGCATGATTCCCAAAGGTAAGTACATTCATTTCTTTAAGTGTTAGCACGCAGTGTGAAGAGCATGAAGTTCTTCCTCTGCATTTACTCCATGGAGTAATGTGTGGGGATGGTACCTTGCACAAGGATACCTCAGAGGTGCCACTAGCAGTCTAGGGATTCAAACCCACTACTTTCTGAACACAGGGCGAACGCCATAACTAGGCCACCAGCTAGTATGAGTTACCCATATGTACAGTACTCTGTGATCAAGAAAAAAACAACCTATCATTTTTGTGATTAGATGCTTATGAGAGTGAACATGTAGCTTCTGGATGTGTGCATCTTAACAAAATCTGATGTCCAGCAAAACCCCCATTGCCAGCCAATTATAAACAGTTATTAACTAATTCTGTATTTTTCATGTTTTTTTTTCAGTTATGAATTAAGGCCCTAGGTTTAATGTAACATGGTGAGTATCATTAATGGTAGTGAGGGTTGACATCACTTTTTTCTGGTTAAGAGAGTAAGGATCATCCCTGGTGATCGCTGGATTTTCCCTCAAAAGCTGACGCAGCAGATGGCCTACAAAGTGCTTGAAGTTGCTGTCCATATGGCATGTACACTTTTAACCTTGATTAAAAGACTTCCAAAAGAGCTTCCAACAAATTAAAGTGAGTCAGAGGTGAATGGCTTAAAGGTCCTCTGATAACCCTCTGTAACTGTGGAGTAACTCAGAGTGTGTAAATAAATCTCAGAATTGTAATTTTTAGATCATAAACTGTTCTTAGCCATGTATGACTTCAATCAACTGGTAATAAAGTAGGAGAGTGACTGCAGTGCAGAATGCTTAAAAAATGCAAATTACCTGTTCCCCCCACAGGGTGTTAGTTTTATGCGACAGGTCAATTCCACCTGACATAAAACTTTTATTAGTCATTCTCTACTTAATGTATTATAAAGTCACAAGCAGATAATCATCAGATACTGCTTATATTATGGACACTAGAATTTAGATGATTTTAAAAGTCTTGCTTGATTTTCAGCTAATCTTTAAAAAAGAAATAAGCTTGTGCATTGCATGAGGCAAAGGAAATAAACACACCTTTGTGTACCCCTGGTCTTTAGAGCTAGGTCAAATGGTGATGGTCAAGTACATGCAACAGTCAGCAGACGTTCCTTAAACACCTCCAATCTTAAACATACCTCTCTCTTTTTCTCTAAGTAAAAAGAGCACCTACTAGAATTCTGTCAGTGCCCTGCATTTATGACAGTGATGAAGATGATGATGATGATGATGATGGTGGTAGTTATTATATTTTTATTGTATTGTTATTATTGCAATGCAGGCTAAAATGGTTTAATAAAGGATTCAAAGATAGAAGAATTTGTGTAAACTATGTCTCCTCATGTTATGGAGTAGACAACAACAGCTGGCCAGAATAATTTGAATACTTGTTACCTTTTTCTAATCCTCAACACACTTCATCAGCTCAGGCATTTATATTCAGATGGACCCTCTGTTTATGTATTAATATATATTTTTTTATATTATCCATGAACACACACATACATCTATATATATGTATATATATGTATATACAGCCATGGGAAAAAATTAGAGATCGTGACATTTTGTTTTCTGTTTATTGCTTTTGCAATTTGTAGGAATGTGTTTGTGTAAATGTGCATGTCACTATTGTTTGATACTATTGACCACACTTGATTCTAAACGCCAAACAAAAATGTTTGGAGAAAATTCTTAAATAATAGATTTAAATAATTTATTATACCATGGAAAGGTTAAACTACACAACACTCTTACATTATTTTGCAATTGCAACTATTAAAATATTAAATGCATAGTGTGTGCATGTGTGAGGTCTGTTTCATCCCATCAGCAAACTGAATTAGGTGTGAAGCTGCTATACAAACACTATAGCAAGGGTGATTTTGAGATGTACTGGTAAGTATTCATATTGTCGTTTGGAAATACAAATATAGTATTTGAAGTAAAATAGTATTAAAAATGCTGTCTGGGCCAGTCGTTGTTATACCCACTTACGTACAGTGGGGGAAATAATTATTTGATCCCCTGCTGAAGTTTGCTGACTTACAAAAAAGTCTCTAATTCATGAGGTAGTTTCATTTTTATGGAGAGAGACAGAATATCAACAAAAAATCAAGGTAAAAAAAATGTTACATAAAAGTTGATTTGCAAATCAAAAGTCATCAAATGTATCATGATATTCCTTAATTTGTCCAGAGTGTTTAAACACATACATTCCAAATGGTCCTATTGAGATGGTTCTGTTTAGGGAGCAAGTGTCTGGAGACTCTACCGAAGGATTTTTCCACGTATCTATCAGTCACTTACTTTACATTGGACTGTTATAAGTAGCCTCATCTGGAGATAGATGCAGCAATTCATCTTTTTCATTCCACATCTGGACTTAAGGCTTTAAGTATGTTATGTCGAGGAAAGTAGGACGCACTCGGAACCTTGAGGAAGGCAAAATACTCTTTTTTATTCAGTTTCTAGAACGAGACAGACAGGGCACTTTGGGTAACACAAGAACACGGCCACTCTCGAGGACCTTCACTCGGGTGGGAAAAAACTAAACAGAAGTCCACAGAAATCAGCCCCGCTCGTTCTGGAAAGAAGCTCCTCGGCTCACAGTCCACCTTAGAGGGAGAAGCGCCCTCTGCTCGTGCGTCCAAGCCTGCGTCACTTCCCGGCCTGGAGTACAGAGTAGGGGAGAGAAAACAGAGTAGAAATACCCTTTTTCAAAGGATCTCGTCACCGTTTGGCACTCCCGAGCGTGCTTTGAGCCCGAAGGCGATAAGGTTTCTCAGATTACACACTCCCGAAGGTGTCTTGAGCCCAAGGGCGATAAGGTTTCTTTTAACTAAGGTTTCTTCACAAGACTGACTCCCCAGCTATAACGTCAGTGACCACACAAAGAACCTACGGTTCGGCTGGCATTTAAACCCCCATCATCCCCCACACAGCCAATCATACAACGCAGACACACACACACGCTTGATTTCCTTCACACAGAACAGGTAGACATGTCATTGGGTGCCTAGCGTCCCAATAACCGCGGCAACTGTATTCCGGATTGCCAGGTACCCATTGACCAAACACACGACAAATCCCCATGTCACTACCTCGTGCCCCGAGTAGTTTTCCCCTCGGTACCTGGGCGACGAGCTCGTTGTGGGCGCAACTGAGACCTACCTGTCCTGACAAAGTATAATAAGGTCAGTCACAGTACTAGTGGTACAAGCCTGTCTGTACTGCCAATACTTTCCCTCAGAAAAACTGAAGTGAGGGTCAATGAAGACAAAATATTTGAGCTAACTAGAGGCATCATTGTCCTCGGATGGCTAAGGCAAGAAGCAGCTGATAGTGAGAGTGTGACAGTGTTCACTGCTGAGCAGAGTGAGTGTGTGTGCAGGGTTAGATTAGCCCTACAGTCAGGGATGAACTATAATCCAGCACTGTGTTGTGTAAACACGACCATTAAACACAACGAAGTAATTGGATGGCAACTGTAGCAGCGCAGAGGCACGTCAGAGTCAGTTCTGCCTTGCCACTGTTACATCAACGGGAATGCAAGTACTGCATCAAGACTGCCGTGTTTTTAAACTATAATTTGATGTAATAGATCTTCCACACAAATACATACATTCTTTGGGGGGAAATGTGAGAGACCTAAAACAGATCAGGAGTTTTCGCATCTTGTGTTTGCTCCTGCCATGCTGTTAGTGCAAGCTCCTTCTGCATACTCACTCATACAGCCTCCGTATGAGACTGAAGCCTTGGGTGGAAAAGCAAACAGTTGAGCATTCTTTTAACTCCTACTAGACTGGTTGGGCAGCTGATGCCTGCATGGACTCGGGGGCAGACTGGGACAAAAAAACAGCCCTGGCACTTTGGGGTAGAACGGCCCACCACATACTATTACGCAGACCACCCATTTTTGCGCTCCCATGAATGCGTATATACCAACAAAGTAGTATTCAATAAAAATAGTATTCAACCAGAGGCGGACAAAGTACCTAACTTCATTACGTGAAAGTACAAATACCACTAGTCAAATGTTACTCCAATAAAAGTGAAAGTCATGCAGTCAAATTTCACTTAAGTAAAAGTACTAAAGTAACTGCTTCCAAAAATACTTAATACTTTATCTAATGCATCTAACTGGCTTGTAGAAGATGTAGCATAAGGAATAAAGTAGAATGTTACAGAATGAAACACAACCTGAATTGATAAAGAAAGTCTTTTTGTATTAATTGTACACTACACACCTACACAAAAGGTATGTGTATGTACTATGTATTTGAACGAAGTTGACAAATGAACTGCTGTAAATGCAGCTGGAATGGAAAGAATTAACACATCTAACCAACTTTTCATCATAGGTCCATCACAGTGGCTATAAAACAGCAATACCACTGTAAGCAGACAATTATGCAAAGTGGCTGACTTTGACTTCAAAACAAACATTTTTCAATATTCTCCATCTCGCATGTCTCTAGCGATAACAGTACAGGCAAATCTCAGTGTGGTCAAATTACTCAAACTTGTAAAAGTTCTTATTTATCTTAACAGGGATCCAGATAAAATAAAAACCTTAGGAGCCATTGAGAGGGGCCACAGCACGACAGCTCAAAATGCTCGGGCCGATTTTTGTCCCTGTCCAGCCCAATCCAGTCCTGTATATATTTAATACTAAATCACTTTAGTGATAACACAGTAACCACCAGTGTTGGGAGTAATGCATTACAAAAGTAACGAATTACTGTAATGCATTACTTTTTGCTGTAACGTGGTAATGTAAGGCATTACAGAAAAGAATTGGTAATATTTTACTCGGAACAAATGTCAGTAACGCACGTTACAAAGCATTTGGCCGGAATTAAGTGATGTTTTTTTCTTCATACAAATTCGCCAAAATCACCGCAAGATCAGCAGAGGACAAACGTCCGCGTGTCTGGTACTCTCGGCCCTGCTCCCAAAGTAGCCCCTCCCCTGACTATTAGGTCACAGCCCTGGGCACGTAGTTGTGGTGACAACAGTGTGTGTGTGTGTGTGTGTCATCAGGGGCCTGTACTACGAAGCGCGATTTCTGGCTTATCACACTAAGTTCAAGAGTAACTTGGTCACGTGAGGTGTAACTTCATGACTAACCCGTACTACGAAAGGTGAACAGGTTTATCACGAGGTATGTTGCTGTGGCAACTTACGCGTTGGAGTAATAATGGTCCGACCTGAATATGTTCTAACTTGTCCTCTGCAAGCTCCGTCCCTCCTCACATCACTTCTGTGCAGCCAATGGCGTGCCTGGAAGATCCGCGGGACCTCTGTGCCTGAATTGTGATTGGCTCTTTCTGCAGGGTGAGGGTTTTAGAGACTGTAAAATATTCTATTTCAGAAGCCAAAGTGAGGCTTAAACTGAAAACAATTTCCTCACACTTCTTGGATTTCTCTCCACTTATTGGATCCACAATTGGTGATGATTCAAAACTCAAGAGTCTTTATTTGTCACATGCATAATTATACAAGTTACAACACACAGTGAAATGTGCCCTGAACACGGTGATTTTATTTGTATTCATCTTTAACCCATATTGGTTATGGTGTTAATGTACTATCAAAGGGCATCTCACATTTCTTTTCCCTTTGTCTGGCAAGTTTTCAGTCATTTTCTCACCCACATAGGCTGCTGGTCTACCATGTAAATTATGTCCTTGTTTAACAATGTGGCACAACTTTTATTCAGGATTGTCTTATAGGAACATGACTTTGATGT
>JBBPCY010073529.1:0-10248 GCA_037974405.1 Brachyalestes nurse | reverse complement strand
TTATTATCTTCTGGGAGACGCCTGTGTCATTTCCAATCAAGAAGAAACTTGCTGGTTGAATAAAAGTAACTTTAAGTAAAAATTTATGAATAATTCCAGGTTTGACTGTATGTATAATACAACACGGGAACATATATTGTATTATACATAATACAACACTGGAACATATGTTGTTATTGCATCAGAGACAGTTAGCAGCATAGAACCACACTGATTAAGTGTAGGTTATGGCTTATCAGGTCAAGTGGCCTGTAGCCTGTAGTGAAAAGAGGTCAAGTAAAGTGCAGGTTCTAAAGTCCAGAGTGTGATATGATAAGTTTATACATTATAAGGTGAGGTGGTTCACTGGAATGGACTAAACATGTATGTGCATTCAGCGGTATGAAACTGTTGCACAGTTGTCCAGAACCAGAGCAGAAACTTTGATACCATTTGCCAGATGGTAGAAGAGAAGAGAGTCTGTACAACGGGTAATGCAGCTGTTACCACAAAATAGCCGTAATCATGACCAACTAAATATCAGTTCCAAGGTAACCAAGGAGCTCAAAGCATTTGGTACAAAGACCAAATCTTTATTGCAGCCTGCCCATTTATCTGTCAAGTTAGAAGAATGCAGAACAGTTCATCCATCTTTTTCACTTTTGGGCATGAAGAATCACAACACTGTTACAGTTCTTAAAAAGATTTATTATAAAAAATATCTGTGGATGTTATAACAATTAAAGCCTAGTTCAAAACAGATAATGGCTCTGGACTGATGCCTAGCCTTTGGACTGTAAAATGAACTGTATGACAAACTATTTGCAGGAGCATGCAAAAAAACCTAAAAAACAAAAACAAACATACAAATAAATAAACAAAACCCCCCAGTCATTTTAGAGAATGCATCACAGTGCACAACGGTAATCATAATTTCATCCTAAAAGATAGCTGCCATTCTTTTCTTCCAGTTTCTAATTAAATGAAATCTAATGTAATACTCCATTTTTATTAATGTTTGTAAAATTGCAATAGGTGAAACTTCAGACCTTCTAAACAGGTTTTGTCTGACATGAAACAAAATGAATTAGAAGCAAAATCATAATGAAACTCAATAGCTGTTGTTTTATTATGCTGTGAAAACAGATATACTAAAAAAAGGAACATTACCCCTTGGTTTCCATCCTACAGTTACACACTGCACACATGTTGGTCAGCAATGAAGGTCACAAATGTGGTGTGGTTTGAGTATGAATTCAATCAAACTTTTAACAAAAACATGCTTGAACTAAACGGATTAGGGAAATAGTTTTGTAACATGTATTTGAAAGGGCTCAGTGAAAAATGTAATTTTTTTCACTTGGAAACGTTATTAAGTAAAGTACATGTATTTTGTAATTCGAAATCTTCGAAGTAATACAATACAGGAAAAAATATAGTTGCTTTAGTATTTTCCACCTCTGTGAATGAAATCATGACCCTGCAGAATAAGTATAGTTTATTAACCCAAATATGCTCCTGAGCACTTTTTTCTATTTTTAAAAGCAGCCAGACAATGAATTCATTATGATTCGCTCTCAGGTGCTGATGAGTCCCTACTGTTTCTTGGCGATGAAAGTTTAAGCAGAATACCTGGTTGAGGGCACTCATTCTCTCTAGAATAAAAGCCAGCGAAGGCCACTAAATGGCACATTTTCCATCCTCCCATACGTGTAAAAGAATTTAGTAACATGTTAGACGTCTTAATACGAGAGGTAACCTTCAGGCATAATCTTTGCTACTTTTTCTTCAGTTCCATTAGCTGCTAGGAATGCTGTGAATTTTGACTTGTTGTAAAATACTTTTTGGCCTTTCAGTTCTGTCAGTGGACGATTTTCTGGTGAGCCTACTCAGCTCTCGATGGAGAAGAAAACAAGACCAAAAAAGAAGCAAAGAAACAGCAGACATCTATGGCTTTTTCCACCACATGCAGCTTTTTCTTAACATTACCTAATTCGACTATGCAAAACTCTGTCTGAGGAAGAGCTCTTTCTTCAACCACCCAGAGATTAAACTTGATTAAATTATTAAACCTCCCCATTTAACCCCCTGATACAGCATGGCCAGCTGCTTTGGTGGGGCTATTAGGTTGCAATAATTTTGCCAGTGTCTGTAGCATGGATCCCTGTCCGATGGTAAGGAAAGTTTTACTGGCTCTCAGTGCATACTCAAAGCCCAGTTTAATAAAGCCAACCATGCCATGAGCTGTTAAAGCTGGGTGAGAGAACAATTAACAAAGGTGTGCTCTTTCACCTTGCACTTTCAGCTTGGTAATCTCCGACCAGCTCCATCTGGCCACCAATGCTGCATTCACCATTCCATTTTAGTAGGCACACCTACCTTTTATTTGTTGACCACATTGTTTGATACACCTACCATGTGCACTTGCCCATTCATCATTGGAAATGGACCACCATAAGATTTGATATTGTTTGGATGATGGAATATTTTGAGTACAGCAGTGATGCTGATGTAGTAGTATGGTAGAATGTGTATCTGGCAGGGCAATGTTACTATGATTAACAGCCCTTAATGGTGGATGGAGAATATTCCCGAAAAATGGAGTGCCACTGATGGAGAGCTAGAGAATGGCTTTGGGCACCAGGGTGATGTCCTGCTGAAACAGGAAAGAGCCTTATTTAAGCTGCTGTTGCAATGTGGAAGCATATAATTTTCCAGTCTGACTATGTGCTGTATTAAGATTTACTGTCATTGGGAGCCCTGCCCAAACCATTATTCCTCCTCTACCTAATTTAGCCTTCTTCTGAAATCAGGAAAAGCCCAGATTTGTCCATCCCAGGTGATTCTATAGGGTGTTTTCTACTACTACTCTAGAGTTCAATAACAGTGTGTTATAGGCCACTCTAACCAATGCTTGGCGTTTTATATCATGATCTTAGGCTTGTGAGGTGACTGCTATGTTGTGAAAATCCAGTTCTTGAAAATCATGCCGAAAAGTTCTTGTGGTGACATTACTTCCAGGGGCACTGGAACTGGAGCTCTCGGTTCTTGTTTGGAATGTTGAAACCAAGGACAAATGATTTTTGCATGTGTTTCCATACTCAGTTGTCCTGTTTTGTGACCATATATGACTTGCTACCATAGGCAGTTCTGACAGGGCAGTTTATGAACTGACTTGTTGGGAAGGTGGCACTTTGACAGTGTGGATATTGAAGGTCCCTGAAATCTTCTGTACAGCCTATTCTACTGCCACTGATAAAGGATAATAAAATGGTGACATGCTTGATACTGTGTCCTTAGCAATGAGGGTGACTGAAATATCTATAAAAGGAATATCCACATACTTTTGGCCATGAAGTGTAGGTGCAACTAAAAAACTGACAAGACCGCCTGCAATTCAAACATCACCTGGATAAATATCTTTTATGGTGTCTCGTATTTGATGAAAAATTGTGCATCCTTAGGAGATGAAAATGGTTGTTGCTATCTGAATGCTGTTTAACAGTATTTCAGCATGGTACCTATATTTTTATTACAGGTAAAGGTGTGAAGGTATAAACGGGAGACTGTGCTCTTCTAGTGTGGCCTTTTTATTGTGGTGGAATGATGGAAGCCCATCTGGTCTATGCAGATAGGCCTTATCACTCTAAAGGGCGGATGAGATCTCAGCAGTGCCAGGTGAGAAGAGATGGCCGTGGATTGGTTTCTCCTAGCCTGAACAACCAGTGTCTTTTATTCCCCCGCAGGGCCAGAGGAATTTCCTGAGACAGCTGATAACACCTAATTTAGACAAGAACTCTATAACTCTCTGCCTGCTGCAACAGAGTGGGAGATTTCTCCCACTCAGAGTTTAGGGATTTCTCTTGTTGTTTCCAGCATATCATGGAGAAAGGATCTATCCCACGGAAGGAATGATCTGAAATTAAATCTTCTTAAATACAACTCTATCAGTCACCCAAGGTTAATGCGTCTCCCTCTCAATCACTTTTGTTTCATTTTCAAAAGGATCGAGATGCTCACAGTGCTGAAGAGTTTTTTTGCGGCCTTGCAATAGACCTCAATGGGGGATTTGATTTATTTATTTATTGATTTATTTATAAGTTCTAAGAGATGTTTAAATGTAATGTAACAGTTGAGTACTTAATTAAATAGTGAGAAATTACAATTACATTTTTATTAAATGTACATTTTCTGTAGTGACTTTAACATTCTCCTTGTGTATTTCCCTCTTTCTTGGTTTTGTCTGTTCCTTGTGTCTGTTTTCTTGTCTATGTTGTTGTTTACATTCTCCATGTACCTTAGTTTACCTAGCCATATGTTGGTGTATCCCTTTGAGTCTGTTATTGTTTTGGTCTTCGCCCCACCCCCTTGTTATCCTGCTCACCTGTGTGTTGTTCCCATCTTACCCACCTGCGCAAGGTGTTCTTGTTTCCTTAGTTAATATAAACACCCTCTGTGTTTCAGTCTGTGTTGGTAGATTCTTTGTACATCACCCTGTGATTCTTCATTTCAGTTATTTTTATTTTACTATTTAATACCTTGTATTTAATTTCCTAGTCTCTCATGATTGTGTTTTTCCCTTTTGTATTGTTCTTGGTTAATTTTCCTTTTGAGTTTTTCTGTGTTTTTGATTTTGTTCAACCCAATAAACATTGTAAACGTTTGTGGTTCTCACACATGCATCCTGTTTGCCTCAACCCTCATTCATACAGTGACACTTTTGAGTCTGCGTTTCACAGAATTGTGAAAAAAGTATCTCTTTCATCTAAGAACACAAATCTGGCATGCATTGAAGGTTTACAGTCTCTTTGGACAAAATATATTTGCTCGTTACAACAAGAGTAAAATACTTGATATAATCACACAGTATGTTTCCTATTGCTGCCTAAAACTGCAACTTCTGTTGGTTAATTAATGGGTCATTTTGGCTAAGTTGTGCTCAATGGACTAACTTAACATCCTTTTTTATTTAACAACTAATTTAACAACTGTAAGTTGCCAGATTAAATACATTTCTCTTACCCGTGGGCAGCTATGGCTAGAAAGCAGAAATCATCTCTTTACAGCCAGGGCTGTACATGTCTGTGTTCATTACCCAGAAGAGAAAATGCAGCAGCTTTTCATGATATGCTCATGAGATGGTAGGCAGGTTTAACATGTTTCAGATGTGCAATCTCTTTCTCTCTTTCTCCCTGTTTAAGTATTTGCTTGCTGATTACTGATAATAGCCCATGCATAATACAGGCAGCATTAATTGGTGTAGGACACACACAAAGTCTGCCTTTATGATGCCATAACTTTTTATTGCTGTGCTGGTACAGCTGAAGGTGGTGGGGTTGTAGCAGGAAAACACACCTGGCCATCTGCTTAAAAGATTAGCATTATAGGAATGCTGTCAGTATTTTTTTAGTGAATTCACACCATTTCAAAGATAGGTGAGGCTCAAGAAATTTACCCCACAAATACCTGAATGCCAAGAGAATGAGAAAACCATAAACTAAAGCCTAAATAAACATGAGTGGAATAAATTACAAAGGACACCTCTGGTCTTTGAGAGTGACCTAAATGAAGATGTAAAATAAAATGTGAAGTATAAAACTAGACTGCATTACCGCAGAGAAAATACAAAGTGTGCTTGCTCATTAGCCTAGCATTAGCATAGCATTAGCATAACATTAGCATAGTGTTAGCATAATATTAGTATAGCTTTATCGTTAGCCTAGCATAAGCATTAATGTTAGCATTAGCATAGCGTTAGTATAATGTTAGCATTAACATAGCGTTAGTGTTAGCATTGGCATAGCATTAGCATTAACATAGCGTTAGTGTTAACATTGGCATAGCATTAGCGTTAACATAGCGTTAATGTTAGCATAACATTAACATAGCATTACTGTGTGTGTGTGTCCCAATACTTTTGACCATGTAGTTTTGTATGACAGCTCTGTCCCAATACTTTTGGCCATATAGTTCAGTTTAAACAGGAGAGTCTTTGGGGGCATGGCCTGAGCTCTCTTATGAGGTTTCATAAGGCTTGGTCACTGTATGGAGCCTGAAAGTCTCTTCTTCTGAAACTGCGTTCATTTCAGTGGGGTTAAAAATGAATGGAAGTGAGTGGGGAAAAAAAGGGATGAGCGAAAGAAAAGGAAAAGACGAGTGCAGCTTGTGTGTTAGGGACGTTGGCCTGAGGGATCACATGAAGTTATATTAAGTTATCATAATATTAAGTGAGTGACATGCAAATGTAGAAAATCTCAGTGTATGCCAAAACTTTTGACTGTCGTGGAAGGATTGTAATTGTCAGAAAGGATTTTGATTGATTGTGATTCTCTAGGAAGTGAATCACATCTCAAGTTTATCTGTTTCCATTAAGTTTGGTATGATTACAGATCTTTTTTAAAACAATGCAGATGGGTGATTTAGAGGGTTGATTTATACACAAGTGATGCATGTCACCATGAATCAGTTCCATTACTGTGGTATGATTTGGATTTAAAAGCAGTGAGTCATCTTCCTGACATTTCTCCCAACTCCCATATAAATTAACAGGATGTGTTTATTTGGACATTTTCTAGACAGATGTGCCATGTACCATCTGTTTTTGTACCGGCATAATTTTTAAATATTGTTTTACCTCCCAAACCTAACTCATGGGGGAGCTGGTGATCTAGTGGTTAGGGAGTTGCCCCTGCAATCTGAAGGTTGTGGGTTCGAATCCCAGGACATCTAGTGGCACCAATGAGGTACCCTTGAGCAAGTTACTGTCTATGCTACAGTCCAGAAGTTTGGGCCAACACTCAAATATCAAAATAATGATACGCTGCTCTTTCAAAGTTTGTTACAATAACACATTTGAAATATGTGAAACAAATGTAACTGTCTGGTTTTGGAGTGTAGTGTAATAATATATTGGATGTGAAAGTTGTTGTATATATCAGTCATCAAAAAATATCCTCGCCAGACCTGATTTGTCTCTTCAAAACCAACAGTTTGAGCCTTTGTTGCTAAATAATGTATTACTATGGACTATGAGGCATCGGAAACCAGTTCATTACAATATTTAAAATTATTTCTAATGATTTTGCATAATTTGGAAAAAGCAGCATATCATTTATTTATTTATTTTTAAATCACAAAAGTCTAGCACTGGGGCAGTTACACTAGGGGGTCAGACGTTTTCGGGCATGGTGTGGCTCACCTGCAGATAAACTTAGCAGTTATTTGATAGATTTGATAGGTTAAAAATCAATGCTTTTATTGTTTAATCGCAATTAAATAATGCCTCAGTTTTGCCCTTAACAAATGACTGCACGCATAAGAAAATTGTTTTAATAATTAGCAGTGTGTTTGAAGGATGAAGGGATGATATTAATGCTCAAGATAATCCTCACGTTACCAAACTGGCTGATGCAGAAGAGCCAGAGGTTGCGCATTAGCAGGGCGTGCTGGACGTTGGGGAGGGAGTGCGGGTACAATGGCACCTCTCATTGCCTCTCCAGCTAAGTTCATTATCCACCACCGCATTGTTTCAAAAGGGCTCTTTGTTGGGTAAATTACTAATTTTGGACAAAGACTTGCAGTCCATTACTGCACTTGAGTGGTCAAATACAGGTGTGAAGGGTGTGTATGCGGTTGTAGTGTTGCTGCCACGTTGTCATGGTTACAGTCCTGCTTTTTTTTTTTTTTTAAATCAACCTGTTTTATAGCCCTTCTGCAATTATTAAGCCTTTCTACACAGTTAACACAACATCCAAACAGTACGAACTCGCGGAGGTTCACCTGTTAGACTAAATAAGTCTGATTAGTAGTCCTTCTCCTCCTGCTATGTAAAGCACAATACAAACTGTAGTCTGAAGTCCAGTTTGTCGTGGAAAGAGCAGACTTAAGAGACTGGAAGGAATGGCCAGTCTGTGGGGCTTAGCCAAGCATGGACAGGAGCTTGCACAGCTCCCCTGATCCTCACAGCAAGCTGAGACACTCCACAGCTTCCAGGCTAATGCTGACAGCATGAATAACTTTGTGTATACACACACACACACACACACACACACATATATATATATCCTCTGCAATTATTTGCTTTTTTCATGGAAATATATAATTTTTAAGAAAAATATAATTTACTATTTTTGTAACGTAAATATTCATGTAAATACAGCTACATTTCCATATAAAACATAACTGAATATTTGGGTGCATGTTTAGTTGGGTGCAAATTTTGTACCACATCACAAATTCACATTTTTTCACAGTTTGTGGGTGCTCTTGGAACGTAACCCCCTCGAATGTCGGGGGTTTACTGTATGTGTATAGATACTCCTATCAGGCGTTCCATCTTTCCGTTTTTTAATGTAAACCTTCTGTTCACTGAGCCAAGCATGTTCTCTTCTTCATTTTACAGAGCACCTGTGGTCAGAATGTGGGTTGGTGCGATTAATCAGTGTTAGGCCTCGTCTACATGGACATTTGAATCTTGGATAAATGAATGCACTCTGAACGGCATAGGTGTTTTTGTTGCGTTTTGTATCTGCGCTTGATTGACTTCAGTGAGGCGTTACACTGGCGTTCGTCTGATGCTGTTTAACGCCAGCCTGCAGCCCAGTGTGTAGTTTCGTGTGTTGGGGGCAGTAATTATTCTCTCCCGATTGTTTACATGTTGGACCTACTGATACATCGCTGATATTGGGTTCACCCTCTTACTGCACAACGTCAGGTCAAAGGGACTTTTTTTGTGCTTTTTGAAGACATGCGAAGCTTGTTCCAGAAGTTGTTTAACTACACTCGCATATCAGTACTTACTTTTGATTGTCTGCTGCGACTGGTACAAGAGCACATTACACGCCACTCAACAAATATTTGACGCAGTTCCCAGAACACTTGAATCATGGGACATATTCAGCCCTCCAGAACGTCAACCGAACGACATGTAACGTAATAGTTTTCTTTGCGTTTGTCAGGATTTCGGCAGATATTGACACCACGAAAAGGTTGCATGCAACATTTTTTGTCGCTGATCAAGTGCCGGTGTTTCGATTTGCTCCAGTGAGCAGAAAAACGGTCTGCGCCCAATCCGCGCTCACCTGGCATCAAGAACACCCGAAATAGCAGTCAAATTTAGGCTTCCAGTGTAGGCCTGCACAATATATCAACAGCTAATCATTATTGCAGTATCTGTCTCTGCAATACTGATATTACAAAAGGATCCAAAATGCAAATGAGCTTTTTACCAATCACAATGTTTGACTGCTTCAGGTGAGTTATTGGATGTTCTGATGAATCAAGGTCTTCATGTAATCCTATAAAAGCCTAAGGTGCATGAATGTGTGAGCTAAATGGCTGCAGCCAGAATAAGGAGATTATATTTAAATGTGTTGGTTTAGTGACATCACAAATACTAAGATTTGAAAATTTTCCATATATGGACAGTATGGATGGGAGGAGTAACTGTACCATACGAAAAAATATTTACAGACTTCCAGAAAAATGAAATGGGCCCTCTGTATATTGAAAGAATCGCAATATGTAGCAGTGAGCTCACAATGATTATATTTTATTTATAGCTGCCCAATTAATCTAATCGCAATTGCGATGTCAGTCTGTGCAACTACATGAACGCAAAAAGCTGCGATTTAACCCTCTAAGCACCAAAGGCACAGAATTGCGAAAAGTTGTCATCATGAATAAAATAGACTGTAGTTACAAATATCATGTAATATAGCACTTGTATTCCCTACCACTAGTTGGCAGACATGTAGTACTTCGATTCAAGACCAAAAATACATCATCTTCCTATGGAACCGTGGAACTGATTTGTGAGAGAAAAACGGCAAAATAGCTAATTCCCTTGCCCGTGATGATGTCTGGTGAATGTTATTTGCTGATTCTGATGGGGAATATTTGCCTTTTGGAAAAGACGCTCGGTCATCTAACACTCGCTCATCTCCCAGTACAGCTTTGCAGCACAGTGCTACCTCCATGCAAGCCGAGAGTGTTCACGAAGCACAAACAAGTGTTTATTTTGACACTTTGCCCAACGGGAATGTGGTGAACGTGTCTTAGTGTCCGTAAGACAGGTGTTGGTCGAGTTGGAGGCAGCAGGAGGAGAGGGAGAAATAGGGCTGCAAGTAGCCGTAGAACTAGCTCTCTCCATCCAGCGCTCCAAAGGGGTGGGGGCTCCGTGCTACACGCGGCCGTGGTGTGTGTGTGAGAGCTGGGAGACGTAGGAGAGGCAGCAGGGGTGATCTGGATCTGAATATGGTTGGAAATAGC
>JBBPCY010073528.1:0-10248 GCA_037974405.1 Brachyalestes nurse | reverse complement strand
GACACCTGAGCTTTAATTGTGTTTGACTTTTGCCACCTGTGCTCACCATTATGCAACACAGGTGCATCACAATGACAGGTGAAAAGTGCTTATGGCTTTGCCAAAAGAGTGAATGATTCAATAGGTGGGTTCAGGCAACTGAGAATTTGGTTCAGACAATAGGATTTAGTGGTTTAGCAATCGAGAAACTGTAAATCACATGACCAGAAATCAGATTCAATCGGGGGAAACTGGCTATGATTCATCAACAGTGGTGTTGATGAACACCAGGAGCCAGATTTAGTGAATTTAGTGATCATTCTGTGTGGTGGACCCTGATTTTTTACCTGACCCGACCATCATAGCCTTTACCGCCATCCTGTTCTTTAAGATATTCATCCTCTTTATCAGATTAGAATGTACAGTAAAATGTCATTTTTTGCACACACACACAGTCAAATAATTTTGTGCTGTTCACACTGTGTGCTTTTGTGTGTTCATGTATGACAGAATGTTCACTTCACATAAACAGTCAGAATTAATTTCTGCATGACTATTTTCCAGTACCTTAGAATTAAACAGACTGTACCTTTCAGACTGACACTTGTAAATGAGCTCTGTTCTGATTGACTCTGCTGTACTGGGTCTCATTGAGTCAAGCAGCCCAGGCTGAAGAGCTCACAGTCAGTTAGCATGGCAAACTGCCATAGACTGAAAGTATGTGGGTGGAGCAAACCAGCATAGGCTGCATAGGTGGTATGCGTTGGTTTTTGTGACATCACAAAAATTCAGAATGGGCTGTTTTTGCAGTTTAGTATCCATGGACTGGATACATTTTGAAACTTATTTAGTGTGTTTGTGTCATGTCTGGGCCATCAAAATATAATGTACTAATTTTGTAACAAATATTAACGTAAATTCAGCCAAATTTCCATATAAAATGTAACTAATTTTTTACTGTATTTTATTACTGTAAATTAAATTATTCCTGTATTTACCTGCTTAAAAATGACCGGGGAGACAGCAGCTCAGTGTACACTGTACAGTACGTAAACGGGTTTACTTTTACATTTTCTTTAAGTGTAGTGTATTAAGCTGAGTTTAAAATGAAATTAAAGTGTTTTGGAAGCATATTTGGGGGGATATTTAGGGTTTTTAAAAGTAGGCATTTTTAGGAATTTTTTTTTTTTACCACATCACCAATTTGTGGTTTTTCACTTTTTGCAGGTGCTGTTGTAACATAACCCTGCGAATTTAGAGCATTGTACAGTATAGTACAGTATTGTCCTATTTGAGCAGCAGCATGCTCTGTAAGAGACACATGGGTGTGGTAGGCACATGTACTCACGTATCTTTACATATTGTTGTTGTTTTATACTGTTGTGCTTGAGAGACACCATCGACCGGAAACAAATTCCTTGTATGTGTCGCTCACATATTCGGCCAATAAACGCGATGCTGATTTTGAATCCAAGTCTGATTCTGATATGGCGACTGGCGCTGTATGACGGGCTCTGGGTCCAAAGTCCACTGGACCCTTGAGCTATCCAAACTTAAGTAAAACTGCTAAAACATTTCATCTCTGACTCCAGGCTGAAGCCCTGCTGCAGTGCTGTGTGTGTGGAGGAGCTAGAGATTCTACTTCACCTTGGAGTTCCATGCATAAAAAGGAATGATAGAACCATGAGAGATACCTAATATGAATTTATATAGAATATATGTAAAACTCTCTGACCATCTGTAAAAAGGCCTTGGGCTTTGTCTCCCACCTCTAGCCCAAATAGAAACTGTCCCCCATTTAAAAACTTGCTAAAAATATAGGGTTTGAAAAATGAAAATATCAATACAGTATTGATAATTTTGTTCCAATATAATGATTCTGGCTTTATGAATATATTTGAAATATTTGTACCAAAGTGTCTTATATGTATTGTTTAAATATGCAAATTTAACGTTATCAACTTAAAAATTCATACATTTGCATACTGCAAAAAAACATGTTTCTATTGGATGATGTTACAATAAAAATGTAATAAAAACAAATCTAAAACATAAAATGTAAGAAAATACAATCTGATTCACTATGTTTTGTGATAAGTGAGGTTAAGGGGTGGGAGGGGCAAAACTGCATTATTTGATTTTCTCCTTCAACTGCCTTTGTCCTGCTATGCCTGGCTAAGGGTGATGATCAAGGTGTGAGTCATTTTGACCCCACTGCACACAACCAGAACCTGGGGGGGTCAGTGGGGTGAGTGGTATCTGTGCAAGGATGGGCTATTATCTGACCATTAGCCAATGGTAGAGCAGGATGTAGGAGCTTACTGGAATGCATAAACAGCATGAGCTCTAGGTCTTACAGTAACCCGGTTAGGAGGCTGGCAGGATGTTCATCAGCTTTCTGAATCCTGTCTGTCTACTTCTCTCAATGGATGTGGGAAATCCCACTAATGCGAGTCCCTCCGAGTGGCCCAGTGCCCTGCTTGGTGTATATCCGCTAATGACACACCTGACTGAACTCATCTGCTGGTTAAAGCCCTTCGCTGCAGCTAGAAAAGGGGTGTCTGCTAATCATTGTTGCTTGTAACAGTCTCTGCAATACTGATGAATTAACTGCTGAATCTCTCATCATTTTATGTGACATCTTTATTTTCTGCAGCAAATTATGGAAAGTGGAATCAATAGTAACGATAAGCAGTATAAATTTGGAAGAGCTGTATCAGTATTAATATTAGTACAATTCTAACCCATCACTTTCAAAGAGTTCTGCTTATTTAATCTGCTACTAAGTATCTTGTGTTCTGTTGAATCAAGGCGTTCCTGCTATCAAAAAAAGTCTAATTTTTAATCGTTGGCGAAGTAGTGCAAGTGAGATTGTTTCGACTCAACTAGTAATGCCTTGGCTTGTAATGACTGCTGTCTGGTAACTGGGTCAATATTACTGAGCGGTGCCTTTTGCTGTCCTGGATTTAAACAAGTCATTTGCCATGTTAATATAACATTAAATACATTCATAAAGGATTTATTATATTGAGTTTCATGTGTTGCACTCATCAACACAATTTCCTGGCTCTTTACATTCATTTTCAAGATTTTTTCAGTTTTGTGTGGTAGGATACATGCTATTTTGGCTTGTCCCCTACACCACTTGATGGATTTCAATATGAAAAAATATATATTGAAAAAATATTTTAAACTATTATTTTGTTAAATAAGATCTTGCTCAACTTAAGTACATTTATCTTTTGGTAATAAAAATAATAATGTGGCTGGATTTCCTGGGTGACTTGTGAATTTACTATAAGTTAGGGAAGCTTGATCACACCTAATTCTGCGCTCAATTTTACATGTAATAGGACAGCGTGTACAAGAATCCATGTAGCGTGTGGATCCTCATGGAGTTTTGATGCGCACGCTTCAGCTGAACCCACAAAGACGCAGGAAGTAAAAAAAAAAGTTTGTGGTATATAGACGGCAATCACAAATTGATTCGGTAATGCTTAAACTTGCTCACAGATATACTGTACTTGATACAACTAGTTGTATTGCACTTGATCTACAAACACAATGGCGCATTGCTGTGCATGGTGGCATTGACAGATTTAGTTGTTGTTCTGTATTATATTGAAAGGTGAAATCAACAGACCTTGTTAAGAACGTAACAAGGGCTTGTTTAATTTTGAAATTGACATGTGTGATATAACATCCTGACAGTGAGGTTCATCTGTACACTCTACACTGGTGATTTCTGCCTCACATTCTGAAACACCTTGCCTTCTACAAATGTGGCTGGAACTGCCACTGACTGTGCACTGAGGAAAACTAATCCCCACTCCAACTGTGGAGTCAATATGAGCACGAAGCACAGCAGGACCCCATACAGGTTTTAATGATACATGTACATCTACATTTAAACACCACAATGGCAGAGGTTAACAGTTCAGGATTAGAAAGTAATAAAAAGGCCATGATTAAACAACTATAATGTTTCAGTTGATAATGGAGAAGGGCATAATGTAAACTTTAATCAGTCCAATATCCATGCACTTTTTTTTGTTCTCCATTTCTCACCAGTGTTTTGAGCAGTAATTTGCTGTACTACTTCTCTCATCTACATGACTAACTGACCCTTTATCAACATGTCTTACCATTTAAAGGTTGATCTAAAGTATGGAGTAGACTGGACTGCACCGCATGGTCATCGACAGCCTGATGTTGTGGTCCCTGAGGTTCAACTGCAGCGACCCCTGACTGAGCAAGAGGTAGAACATCTACCAAAACCTGATGGTCCTCTGTCCCATGTGATTAAAGTCTATATAGAAACTGTGGAATTATCAGAAATGCTCCAATAAATATCTCATTTACAGCCTGTAGAATGTTCAGACTAAAGAACAGACGTGATGGTAACAATCTGATTTAGAAAATAAGATTTATAAACATTTTTCTTACTTGTTTGGAAAAAATGAGCAAACAATTGTCAGTAACAGAACAGCCAGTGTTTTTATTTTAAAGCAGACAGGAACTTTGTTTTTTTTAATTCTCTGACACAAGGATAATAAAACTGTGATAATTATGGTTACCCAAGTGTCTAAATGAGCCCTACCACTGATGCTGTATGCACAATGGATGCTTGTATTGATGTAATTACAAACAGGATTTTTTCACCAGTTTATTTCTGCATTATTTTTCCTGTTAAGTCAAAATGTGTACTAATGCAACTGCATGTAATAGAGAAACATGTTTAACAGAATACTAAACTCCGTATAGGTTAAAAGAAAACTGTGTTTAACATAATGTCACAATGTTTGTCCAGTGTCCTCAGACCATTCCAAATCCAGTATTGACAGTCCAAATAGCATCAAGGATGTCTCTTTCAAAGACACTGAATTTTTGATAATGCCCTGGGAGTTTAAGCAGGTGGAAGACCTTGGGAAGCCGCTCTCTACCACTTCAACTTCAAGATGAGAGGGAAGCACATTCCAGCCTACCCAGAATTGCACCAGTTTCCCAATTAGGGTTGGAGTTGCTGCCACAGGAGAACAGAAAGTAATTTTATGTTCTTTCCTAATCAGTGGAATAATAACCATTATAAGTTAATAATTATTTTTATATCTGCAGGCACATATGCAAATTTATTTTTATGCCATACTTATAGCGGACTTGTTGTGAAGACCGCCTAAACCAAGACCAAGACACTACCAAGACCAGAGGGTATAGAGACCAAGACCAAGAAGAGACCGAGTCAACACCAAAACAAAGTCGAGACGAGACCAAGACCGAGACCGAAAAAGACGACTCCCTTAAACTTTTGTGTGCTGTTGAGGACTGATATGATGGGTACCGACTGGTCCCAAAGTCATCTAAACCATGATAACCACATCAAACATGACAATTTTGTTGAATCAAGGTGTCAACTGCAATTATGTTCAGGACAGTTCAGAAGAGATGAGTCTGTGGTTTTATAGAGGAGTTGCAGCGTGTGAATTAAATGTTTCATGCTGTTGCATGCAGTTTCCAGCTGTCGCTAAACATATCAAATCGCACTTTCAAGGTTTTAGAACGTATTTACCTCACAGCTTTTAAGATGCGATGTCACTCAGTCAGTCCAGCAGAGATGTCAGGGCAGAGTTTTGGTCAATGGAGATGGAGAGAAATGTTTATTACCTCCTTTCAATGAAACAGCATTGTCTGCTCAACTTCAGTCATAGCGGATATCATAAGTCACAAAAATTAACGTAATTTTTTGGACAGTTTGCCATTTGGCTAAACGGGGTAACTTTGTTTGCTAACTATCCAGCTTACTAGTTTATCTGGACATTGTTACAGAAACCATGGTCCCATTGCGAGTTGTTGCATTGGTGTGAATGCTTAAGTTTTTAGAAAGAATGTTTCAGTATGTTGCTTGTTTTTAGAATTTTGCAGCTTGTCTCGTCATGAATCTTCGGTTTGAACTGGCCATGGTATCACTCTCTCAGTTGGTTGACATAGTCAAAGATCCTTAAGTTAGAATCTAGAATTAAGACTCCATAGACCGCTCTGATCAGGGCTTTATTGTCGAGAATGCCGGTGCTAGTCTAGCAGTGTTATAGAGACACTCTTGAAATGCCCATCCTTCCTTAAAATCGATAACAAGCCACATCATACCAGCCCTTAAAGTGCTCACTGAAACGGTTTTGATACATTTCTGCTCAATGAATTCACCAAAATATCTAATGTTAGTGAAAACTGTTAATGTTTAAGTAGCTCATAGCCACTGATAGAGCTAGCTACCTGTACTTTGCATGAAGTTACACTCTTCAACAGAAAAGTTACGTCTGCAGAGAAGCTTGCAAAAAAAATAATATACTAAATTATACTAAAAACTAAATAATTAATACCACGTGTGTGAGAAGAACACATGATAAATAACAATAATACTTTATTGTTGAGGTTGGAAAGGTAGGTTGAAGATGCTGAAGAAGGTAGATGGCTACTGGCTAGCTTACCTTTCAGGGTGTTTATGCTGCAAGTGCCTGGTGAAGGTTGAGGTAGTCCCCGAATGCTTCTTTTATGAACCTGTGCTGCAAAAATACTCTTCTTTGAACACAAACTTTATGACTGAAGAATTTACTAACATTATTTCTGCAACTTACTGACTAGCCTACTACTGCTGACATTACTGTAACTGACTGACTAGGCTTACTGCTCTCTGTGATGCTGGATCTAACGTTTAACTCGCGCGACACTTGTTTATTTTGATTAGATGAGCCCCAGTGTCTGAATCACTAGAAAATACATGTATGTCATTGATTGGTTGCATTTGAAGGGCGCAAAAGGCAAAATAATAATAATGTTGCATTATCGAACGTTATGTTGTGTGTCATGGATACTGTTGACTCCAAATCTCCCAAACACTATGTCTATCTGAGACAGCAAGACCAAGACAAGACCGAGGGATCCGAGACCAAGACAAGACGAAGACCAAAGACCGTCGAGACTGTGACAAGACCAGTCTCAAGACATCCAACTCTACTGTCAAGGACCCTTAGATAGATTTAGCTGGCACTGGAGTCATGATGCAATAGCCCAACATTTATCATTGGTCAATTTCTGATCACATGAACACCACTGACCAGATATTATTTCAGTAGTAGACTATTCTCAGCCCAGCAGTGTCTGGTACAGGTGTACCAGGTAAAGAGTTATTCATCAGGGGTCATGCCTAGCAGTGATTATGGTCCAGGAATGGAAACTGCATTCAAGTTCCAGAAGACCACTAGACACACGCAGTTCATCTCAAGATAGGCTTGTTAAAAAGAATTAGGGGGGGTGTGAAGCATCTAGTGCAGTGGTGTAGAAGTGCTTGTAGTTAGTGCATGATGCTCTCTGCTTGCAACCTTCTGCTTTTAGCTACTGCTGATGGCTAACTCCCACACATGGGTGAAAAGAGGAGCTGAGTGAGTAAGTCTCCTCCTGCCATTACATAGCCTCTCTACCGACAAGACAGTGCCTCCTCAGGGCCACACACGGATACTGGGTACTTTACAGTCCCAGGCCAAACTGCAGGGGATCTTGGACCAGCAGTGGGCCCCAGAGACATGGTGTACATGCCCACGATTGTGTGGATATGCCCTGGCACCCATCAACCTCTGTCCCAGCTATGGGCAAATAGTTCCACTGCATTGTGGGTAAGCCTATTAAGGCCACGGCTCAGGGAGGTGTGCTGGAGGTGTGCATTAGGTGGGCCTAAGCAAAGGACCCAGTGTAGAAGGAAATTTTTAGTACCCCTTTAAATTCTTCTATAGGCTCAACCTTGTGTGTCTGTATGAAACTATTGAGACAGAAATTCCAGAGCTGCAAAGCCCTGTCTAGGGAATTCCTACGAGAGGGGAGCCTTTAAAAGATGTTTGCAAATGCCACTCGGGGCCTCTTCTGCAGAAGACCGCCGGCGGGAATTGAACTGGCTTCAATAAACGTCTATACATTTCTAAAGATCAGAGGCTTTGTTTGCATTCCTATGAACCCCGAAATTTCCTTCTACACCAGCAGCCTCCTGCAGCCATGATGAGAACTGGTCACCCAGCCACCAGGCTGACCTCATCAGGGTGCATCCCCTGTGGCACTTTTAAAATCTCCTTGCGCAGGTATACACCTCTGAGCACGGTGAATACTACCTGGATCTACACCTGGTTGAGGTCTGCCAGTGATGAGGTCTCTGGTGATGGGAGCAGGTACAAAATGGATTGGAAGCTACTAGTCAGAGCCCTTCATCGACGCTAACAGTCTGGGGATGAGTGGCAGCTGTTCTCTGCAGACCCCTGTGTGTCTGAGAAGCCCTATTTAGGGACTGCACTGCTCTCCTCATTTTGAGTAAGTGCCTAAAATGTGACCTAAAAATGTTCACTCAACTCCTACCTGGATAGGGTACGCCTATCAGGTCATTTCAGATCTGCAGTTGAAACAGGAAAAAGAAGACATACAATCTAAAACTAGCAACATGGAATATAAGGACCCTCCTAGACTACAATTCTGCAAGACCCCACAGAAGAACAACACTAACTGCAGCCGAGCTGAGATGTTATAACATTGTCACTGCTGAGTGAAACCAGGCTCTTTGATGAAGGGTCATTAACATTAACTGATGTGGGACTGGCTATTAAGAACACACTGCTGCCAGGACTCACTAAAACACCAGTGGGCATCAGTGAAAGACTGATGTCCTTCCATATCCCCCTGGTGAAGAATCGCTTTGTTACCCTTCTCAATAGGGGGCAATAGGAAGATATGGAATGGAGTACTTGGCAGGCATGGGACTGGTCAGGCCAACTCAGATGGTATGAGGTTACTTACCCTTTGCTCTGAACACAACCTGTCCATAACCAACGTTATCTTTCAGCAAAAGACCCGATATAAAATGTCATGGATGCATCCACATTCCAAATACTGGCACTTGATCGATTGTTAAAGTGAGACGTTGTGACATCAGAGATAATAACTCGGACCATGAGAGGTGCATAATGCTGGACAGGCCACAGCACGATAATGGGCAAAGTCCACATGAAAGTGTGCTCCCCTTCACAGAAGCATGGCTCCAATGGGAGGCAGCTAGACTGTGCCCATCTGGAGAACAATAAGATTAGAAGTGAGTATCGTTGCTCCCTGGCAGAGAAACTAGGGGAGCTAGAACTCTCTTTGAGTCATGATCATGATATAGATCTGCAGTGGACCTCCATCAGCTCAGCCCTTCATGAAGCAGCTGCCCAGACAATCAGCTATAAGAGTAAAACACATCAAGACTGGTATGATGACAACTCACCATATACCATACACACTTTACTTAACAAGATGCACAAGGCACATCAGGTAGCCCTAACAAACCCTTACAAGACTGCCAGACAACACTACCACACAAAATGAGTGGTGGAATGAAAAGGCGCAGGAAATTTGAGTCTTTTGCAGATAGAAATGATATGCACAGTTTTTTTACAATACAGTCAAATCTATCTATGGGCCAACAAATGCATCACCCCTTTGAAAACAGCAGATGGAGGAAGGACCAGAACAGTATTCTGGTAAGATGGGCAGAACATTTGTACACTCTACTAAACCAGAACTCTGATGCAGACCATACCATTCTGAATGAACTGCCAAAACATCCTGTGAAGAGAGATCTCAGCCAATTCCCAATGTTCTTGGAGGTCTTGTCAGCAGTCCACTCTCTGAGGAACAAGAAGTGTTGTGGCACTGATAAAATCCCTGCAGAACTACTAAAGCAGGGGGCGGGTTACCTCTATGCAAGAACACTACACCAGTACATCACCACGGTTTAGGCCATTGAGAACATTCCATAGCAATGGAGAGATGCCAATATTGTCATTTATAAGAACAAAGGGGACAAAACCATATGTGGAAATTACAGGTGTATATCACTTCTTGCTGTTGCAGGCAAGGTCCTGGCCAAGGTGATGCTTCAAAGGCTGATCAACATCTCAGAGTCAACAGCCCAATTTTCCCCCTCTCCTGCTGCCTCTAGCTCGACCAACACCTCTCCTACAGACACCTTCAGAATCAGCAAAAAACATTCACAAGACATCACGGGACAACTTTTTATTAACCATTTGGTGTTTTTTCTTCCAAATCTCACAGGCTGTGAACTGAACTGCGAAACTTTGAACAGGAAGATAACATATTTTTGGTCTTGAATTGAAGTACTACATGTCTACCAACTAGTGGTAGGGCTTAAAGCGTTAATTGCGTTAAAAATATTAATTTTATTATAAATGTAAAAAAATT
>JBBPCY010073527.1:0-10249 GCA_037974405.1 Brachyalestes nurse | reverse complement strand
TCACACACTCACTCCAAACACTCCTCACACACGCACCCCAAACACTCCTCACTTACCCCAAATACTCCTCGCACACTCAGCCCAAACACTGCTCACACACTCACCCCAAACATTCCTTAAACACTTACCCCACATACTCCTCACACACTCACCCCAAACACTCCTCACACACTCACCCCAAACACTCCTCACACACTCACCCCAAACACTCAAACACTCAAGAGGTTTTCCTGCTTTTCTTTAACAAAGTCCCTACGTTAATAAACAGGAATGTTTCAGAACTGGGAGACAGATAAACAGCAGCATGTCCTGAATGTCTGCAGTTATTATTTAGAACCTGAATCTGATCCTAAAGGAAGATCCCCACTCTGGACTCCCATCCTGTCACTCCCTGAAAACAGCCTTAAAGAGCCGACACACAGACGTACACAGTGTAAACGTGATAAAAGTGCACCTTGTCACTGTGATGTTCCCAGGGCCCCAAGCCTGGGTCCAGAACACGGATTACAGATCGGATCTGATAGAGATCCCTGAAGCTGCTGCTGGATCAAAACTCTTGCATTTCTAAGTGTACATTCGGTCCAGACCAATTTCCGAACATCATATCTGTCCCATTTCACAATCCAGAATCTTTAACTGGAAATCTGTCCCATTTCCACATGCCTTCCTTAAAACCACCTTTACTGCCCTGGGAGGTGTGGGGGGCAGTATTGTTTCTGCTCCCGACAGAATGGGAGAGTTTTCCTCTCCTGCAGCCGTTTAACAGCCGCTGGTGATCCAGGCACTGCAAATAGCCTTCCTCTCGGTTCTAGCGAGGATCTGTTGGTTCTACTCTGTTCCACTGAGGATCTGCTGGTTCCTCTTAATTCCAGTGAGGACCTGCTGGTTCCTCTCAGTTCCTGAGAAGATTTGTTGGTTCCTCTCAGTTCCAGTAAGGATCTGCTGTTTCCTCTCGGTTCCAATGAGGATCTGTTGGTTCCTCTCAGTTCCAATGAGGATCTGCTGGTTCTTCTGTATCCCACATTTATCCTCACAGTGCTTCCCTGCTCCCACACAGCACAACACTTTCCAGGAATATTCCCAGAAAGGCAGGTCACGTGTGTATGTGTGTGTGTAGAGGGGTGGGGGAGGAGTGTGTGATTGTGTCTGTGGGTGTGTGTGACCTGGCTCCGCTCCACCAATCCATAGCACCAACTATGACATCATAGTGCATACCTTAATAAAGACAGTGTTTTATATTCTGCTATATTACTTTATAGTAGTTCATGTCCTGACACAGCATATTGTTTTAGTTTATACTGTTATTTAACTTTATTGTAGATTATAGTAATACATTGTGAGCGCGGCCCATGGTCTAAGAGGCCTAAACACACACCAGGAACGAGTGCACATCAGTGCGAGTGATTAAAAACAAACAAACAAAACCACAGCCACTTTGGGCTGAATCAAACACAGGCTCACTCCCTCTCTACTCCTTCTATTCTCACCAATCTTTCTTTCTGTTTTCTCTCCACTCTCTCCGTTCTCTGTTCAATCCCATGTTTTAAAAAGTCTCAGGAAAAATGTGGCATATTGAATAACACTCTAATGCTCACATGTGGTACTTTATTACTTAATAATAATAATAATAATAATAATAATAATAATTATTATTATTATTATAACAATAAAAAAATGAAAGATTGTGTATATAATGTCTTTTTTATAACTGTTGTCAAGCTGAATATTTTAAAACATTTATAGTTTACCAAATATCCCATTATCAAAAGGTTTTTGTGTGCCCCACTGTGTTGATTTATTTCAGTTTACTAACAGTAAAGAGATTCTGAAAAAAATGCATTAATCGTATGAAATGTGTTGGGTCTCTCTGTATTTTCTCTATCTCTTTCTCTGTATTTTTTTTCTCTCTTTGTATTTTCTCTTTACTTCTCTCTTTCTCTCTCCCTGTATTCATTCTCACACTCTCTCTCTCTCTCTCTCTCTCTCTCGCTCTCTCTCTCTGTCTCTCTCTCTCTCTCTCTCAGTATTTTTTCTCTCTATGTATTTTCTCTCTATGTGTTTCTCTGTATTGTCTCTCTGTCTCTCGCTGTATTTTGCCTATTTTTTCGTTTAGACACGCTGGAGCGAAATCTCGCGGGACTCGGCGGGAGTTGAGGTCCCGCGCAGCAGCGGTTTTTTTTAGCTGCAGGGTTTTACGCGGCGGGGGACACAAAAATCATTTTATTTAAACATTTGCTAATATATTTATCGTTTATTTCTGCCCGGAGCGCGTTACTGTGGCTTCCTGGTGCAGGAGAGCGCAGGACTGCGTGTATGTGCGCCGTTGTTGTGCTAGCGCTAATCGGCTAACGATAACGCTAGCATCCTCTTTTGTTTTTGTTTTATTGATTGTTTTGAAATCGGTTAAAAATGGGCTACCTAAAGTTAATCGAGATCGAAAACTTCAAATCATACAAAGGAAGGCAGATAATTGGTCCTTTCCACAAGTTCACTGCGATTATCGGCCCGAACGGATCAGGTAGGAGAAGCTAAAGCTAAGCTAAGTGTGTTGCAAGTTCTATTCAAATTGTATTTTATTTAAACTGAAATATTTAGACCCGTGAGAAGAACTGCGAGGTTTATGACATTTCTGCTTCTAGGGTGCACGTCATTGTTGTAGCAGCTTTTGTTGATTTAACGTTATACTAAAACACAGTTTTAATGATAAAACAGATTCTTGGAAAAGTTATATGGAACAAGATGTGTGCATCTAAAACCTTCACAGAAAGTTATTTCATGAAATGGCTAGGGTTGCACCACCTGAGATGTTCTGCCATAGTTTTAAGATGCATGTGGTCCTTAAACTAAATCAGTTTATGGTGGAGGGATCCATGCAGGGTGTCGTGAGGCAAAATAAAGAAAAGTGATTTAGATCTGACTCCACTATTTAGCCTTCATCAATATCCTTATATACACTGGGGGTCGATAGTGAATAAAACAGCTGTATTTGCCTGAGAGACGTCTGGTTCTGTTCTCTACGGTTTTAGAACAAGTATATTTGTGATCTAGACCAGAGCCCGTTCATGTTAACTGTGTAGGGATCGGACTAGGCTGAATGGCATCAGGGTCAGAGTTTGGTGCTGGCAGGAACATGCTCTCTGATTTGGACAGCAACTGTTGATAAAAATATTTCTTGTGGATTATATGAATGTATTGACATCTGAAAGTTGCCATAGGGGCTTGTCAGGGCTACTTGCCCTAATGACTCACTCACTGATTTCTTCAGGCAAATCTAACCTCATGGACGCCATCAGCTTCGTCCTGGCAGAAAAGACCAGCAACCTGCGTGTGAAAACACTGAAGGACCTGATTCACGGCGCTCCGGTTGGTAAGCCGGCAGCCAATCGTGCCTACGTCAGTATGGTGTACCAGGAGGACAATGGCGAGGAGTGCACCTTTAGCAGAATCATCATTGGTATGATCACACTCTGAGAGATGAATATGATGGGGGGAAAAAATTGTTGAATGGGGTCAAATTGACCCCAAATGTAAAGGAGAGGTAATAAACAGGTTTGTAAGTCTGATCTGCAGTTACTAAAGCTCATTAAATCACCTGTCACACAGAAAAGCCTTTTACGACAGTTTATCATGTCATCATAGTGCCCTGCTCTTTCTATTTAATTAATCACACTATTGGTCTAAGCTTTATTATTATTTCTTATAGCAGGAAATTGGTACCACTTCTCTTCCAAACCTGTATTGAATTTTGGCAAACTTGCAACACTAAAATGTGCTTTAATATCTGGTGTTATTGTGTGTTCAGATTTTTGATTGTTTAGAAGTTTTTTTTGTGGTCAAGTCGTCTCCGTAATGAATGAGGAGAGAGGGGCATCAAAATGGAACTGCTATCCTGTTGCTCCTTAGCAATAATCAGTAACCACATAGGAATGCCATAGTAAGCACCTAGTAACAACCACAGTTATCATAGCAACCGTGCAGTCCCACTTCGCATTTTCTGGTGAAAATGCAGTCTAATCTAATAATATTGTTCAAACCGCCCCTCTCATGTGGAAATCTGTCACAGTGCTGCTCTTTCTGTTCTCCTTTTACAGGTTCTTCGTCAGAATATCGTATTAACAGTAAAGTGGTGGGTCTGTCTGACTACAGCGAGGCTCTGGAGAAGTTGGGAATTCTCATTAAGGCCAGGAACTTTCTGGTGTTTCAGGTCAGATGTTATGTATGTTAGTAATCTGTTTGTGGGATTTAAACTAGAGCTGCACAATCGATTGTCTGCTAATCGACATTGCAATGTCCGTCTGTGCATCACTGATATCACAAGAGGCTGCAATATACAAATGAGTCCTTAACCATTTACAGTGTTTCTGATAGGGTTAATAATTGCAGGTCCAGGAGAATTACTGGTTGTGCGTTCCAAAAATAGTCTAATTATTTTAATCTTTAAATGTTAAAGATCTTGATTGGTTGAGGTGTTTTAAAGGGTCCGTATTCTACATTTTCCTTCCATTTCTTTTTTCCCTAATGTTTGATGGGTTTGTGAACCAAAAAGATTTCATAAACATAATACATTTTTACATGACCATTTTCCATCTATAGAATTAAACAGGCAGCTTATGTTACCATGAGATTATGACTGATATGTAGAAATGATCTATTATCTGATTGGCTGCCCTGTACTATAGCTCATACCGAAGACAAATACACACAAATACTCCTTAGAACTTCTACCGCAGGCTGAAATAGGAAACAAATGGAAATATGTTTTTTTTGAAAATAGGCTATTTTTGATGCTTAGTCATATTATGGACTGTGGACAGGGCAGTGAATACGTACAGACTATAAGCCTTTTTAATTCCAGAAAAGTGATATGGGCTCTTAAATAAATTGAGACTTCACAATTAAAATATGCAGCAGTAAATTTTGATATTCCGTTCATATTGTGCATCTCTAGTTTAAATGCTGTAATTCAGATCTTTACTTGGTCCAGTTTCCAGAAAGGTCCTCTACACAAACTGTGTGCAGAATCATGTCATACTGCTCTTCTGTCCTCAGGGAGCTGTGGAGTCCATTGCCATGAAGAACCCGAAGGAGAGAACAGCTCTGTTTGAGGAGATCTCGCGCTCTGGGGAGCTGGCTCAGGAATACGACCGCCGCAAGAAGGAGATGGTAAAGGCTGAGGAGGACACTCAGTTTAACTACCACCGCAAGAAGAACATCGCTGCTGAGCGGAAGGAGGCCAAGCAGGAGAAAGAGGAGGTGCTTTATTTTGTTTGAGCATTTTTATATTCCTAGGATTTTCTCATTCTCTAAATTAATTTGCAGTAAAGTGCTCATGTGAGACTGTCCAGCAGCTGTTTGTCAGAAAAGACAAAAACAGCAGTGTGAAAACCACCAGACCTGAGTGTTCCTGACCACTGGGCAGTTTGTGTGTTTACTTGTTTTTATGTGATGCCAGAAATGGCCCTTCATTGTTTAGTTTTTGCTTAAGGCTCTTTATTATTCCTTTTCATCATGTTTACCCTGAGAGACTCAGGAAATGAGTTTATGCAGTGAAATTCTCCTGGGGGGGCGTGGTCACTAAACACGGAGCTGGTGGTGAAGCGGTGTGGATTGGTGATGTAGCTCGTCAGTGTCCGACTTGTACAGCACATGCATGCAAAGCCAGGACGGATCAGAGTAGGCTGTTCAGCTACTCACCCAGTCCGTCACTTAACAAGTCTGCCGTAATGGAAATGAACAGATGCTTTTTTTTTTTTTTCTCATTTCCAGATTGTTGGTTGTATTAATGATGATCAGCGTCTGTTTGTCTCGATGTGTTAAACAGTCTGTGTTGATGAAGCCCAGACTTTTTTAATCAGAAACCACTTTTTGTTACTCTGGCTCTCTAGAGAATGTCCCATTATAAACACCCCTGCAAACTGATTGGTTGTTCATTTGCACAGTTGTAAATTTGTTTTCATTGGTCAGATTTCACTTGGTCAACTTGATTTTCTCGGTCTTGGCTGAGGGAGCGAAAACTCCTTCGCAGTGGAAATTATGAGCGGCTCAGAGTGCCAGTTACTGATTCTATACTGCAGAGAAAAGACAAGTGCCTCACTGACCTTTACCTCTGAACAACTTCTCATCCTCTTGTCGTCCTTTTGTGTCAGGCGGAGCGTTATCAGAGGCTGAAGGATGAGGTGGTGCGAGCTCACGTGCAGCTGCAGCTCTTTAAGCTCTACCATAATGAATCTGAGATTGAGAAGCTGAACCGGGAGCTCGGCCAGCGCAATAAGGAGATCGAGAAAGACCGCAAGCGCATGGACCGCGTGGAGGAGGAGCTGAAGGAGAAGAAGAAGGAGCTGGGCAGGATGATGAGAGACCAGCAGACTGTGGAGAAGGAGATTAAGTGAGTGATTCAGCACAACACTGGTCATGTGTCTTTTGAAAAATAAAAACGCAACCATCAGATTAATGTGTTTGTCCCCAAACCGAACTGGGCCAAATTTCATATTATTAAATGCTTTATCAGAACTGTGTAAGTTGTGATTGTGTGTATTATGATCTGTAATTAATTAATTAAATTTACTTCATTAATACATTTATTAATGAATTTAATGAATTATGTTTTGAGCATGCTGTTAGTCCACAATATTAAACCTGATCATTTCCAAAGTGTATTTTTCCCCTTCTATCCAGTGGTCTTTAGTGGTGGACTGATAAAGCCGATACCTGGTCCAGTAGAGTGTGCTAAACCAGTTGAGAATTGCTAGAATGTTCCTTTAAGAAGTTGTTTCACTGATGTGTTTTTTTTTTTTCTGAAAGGGAGAAGGATGCGGAGCTGAACCAGAAAAGGCCGCAGTACATCAAGGCCAAAGAAAACACTGCTCACAAGATTAAGAAACTGGAGGCGGCGCGGAAGTCACTGCAGAACGCCCAGAAGTGCTACAAGAAGCGCAAGGCGGACATGGACGAGCTGGACCGTGAGCAGAAAGCCGTTGAGATGGCCAGACAGGAGTTTGAGGAGCGGATGGAGGAGGAGGCGCAGAGCCAGGGCCAGGACCTCCAGCTGGAGGAAAACCAGGTGACTTACACGGAATATTCACTGAATTTATTACTGATTGTTTAATTAGGTTTCTGTGAATGTGTTTCGTATCTGGAGCTTGACTAGTTCTGCTGAAACCTGGTACAGAACATGTCCCCTGTTTTTCCAGAGCTTTGCCTTGCCTCCAATAAATAGGTATTTTACACATTGTGTCAGGTTTATGATGGTCTGCTTGCAGCCCTTAGCCATCACAGAAAAATATGAAAACAGCTGTTTTTGTGGCTTATTGTATGAATGGGGAAAGTAAATGTACCATTTGAAACAATATTTACAGGTGAAGTTTAAGAAAAATTATGGTATGGGGCCTTTAATATATTTAATAGCAGTAAATGTAGCAGTAAAATTGCAATACTGGTATTTTGTCCAAAATGCAGCTCTGACTGTGAGCGTTCTGGCCAGTCACATCTGTGATTAATTGCCCTGTTACAGACACTGATTGGTTAGTGGCTCATTTGCATATCGCATACAGTGTTATCGGTTATCGTAATAACAGTTAACAGACGATATATTGTGCAGTCGCAGCACAGACATTTCCATCTCATTTGCATATTGTAACGTCAAATGCTTCAGTATTGAAAAGGCTGATTCTGCATTAATGATTGATGTATAATAAACTGGACAGTCCTGCCGGGTTCTTCAGTGAAGAATAAACAATTGATCTTCCTGTTTTCTCGGGCTCTTCTTTGTGCAGGTCAAAGCATATCACCGCCTAAAGGAGGAGGCCAGTAAACGAGCAGCCACCCTCGCTCAGGAGTTAGAGAAGTTCAACCGTGACCAAAAGGCTGACCAGGACCGTCTGGACCTGGAGGAGAGGAAGAAAGTGGAGACTGAGGTAGAGAGGAGGAGAAAATAGTCACATGAAGAAGGTGGCAGTGCATCTCAAGAACAACCTCACAAGTGTTTTCTTTTCTGTAGGCCAAGATCAAGCAGAAGATCAGAGAGATTGAGGAGAACCAGAAACGTATTGAAAAGCTGGAGGATTACATCACCACCAGCAGGTGCAGCACCTCTGTCTAAACATCTGCACATATACTTACAACCAGTAAAAAGTTCCAGAACACTCCACAGCACTCTGCTTCAGTCTCAAGACTTTCCTCTCTTTGTCCTACAGGCAGTCTCTGGATGAGCAGAAGAGAATGGAAGAGGAGCTCACGGAGGAGGTGGAGCAGGCCAAGAGGAGGATTGACGAAATTAATATGGAGCTCAACCAGGTACTGACAGTCTCTCCTGGCAGAGCTGGAGAAACATCTATGGTTTAGTTTATCAAAGTCCTCCAAATAGATTTCAGTCTGCTCAAGTAAATATCTTAGAAATTCTGATTTTAAGCACATTCATTTTTAACATCACCAAAAATAATTTTTATTGGTATAATAAATAACTCTCTGAGTGCATTTTCCATCCGTTTAAATGTTCCTGATCTCCTCCGTCCTTCTATCAGGTGATGGAGCAGCTTGGTGACGCTCGTATCGACAGACAGGAGAACAGCAGACAGCAGCGCAAAGCTGAGATCATGGAGAGCATTAAGAGACTTTACCCAGGATCAGTGGTAAGACATCCTGTATATTTGATTGAACTCTTCATTGTCATATTTACAAAGTACAGAAATGTCTACTTAAAAGCATTTCCACAGACAACTCAGACACTCAGGCATGACTGCTGTTAATTATAATTAGTTGTTTATTAATCTATTAACTGTGCCTCTATCGTTCAGAGTGTCCAGTCACCTATAATTAACATTAATGAGGACTGATCGATTGTGTGGGTTGATCAGTGTTTTTGAGAGGTAATATGTTGTTAAATCTTTGTTAATCGTTGTGATTTTCTCAGTATGGGAGGCTGATTGACCTCTGCCAGCCCACACAAAAGAAGTACCAGATTGCTGTGACTAAAGTGCTGGGCAAAAACATGGACGCCATCATCGTGGACTCTGAGAAGACTGGCCGTGACTGCATCCAGTACATCAAGGAGCAAAGAGGAGAGCCCGAGACCTTCCTGCCCCTCGACTACCTGGAGGTGCTGCTCTTTACACCTTATCTTTACATCTGCACCTCCAGGAACTCCCATTTCTAAAATCCAGACAATCCAAACCAGGCAGTTTAAAACAGTCACAGAGCACCTCTCATTTATCTTGTTTTTGTTTTGTGAGAAAACACACAGTATAACAAGGTCAAGGATTCTTACATTTGAATGTAATTCTGAAATGTCAGATGCCCTTTAAACTGCATCCCAGTTTGGGACAGGCAGACCAGACTGACTGATGGTAGAATTTTTTTCCTGTCCTGTGGGGTTTTTGGAGATGTGAGATTCTGATCAGGGGTTAATTAATGTTGATTGACAGGTCAAGCCGACAGATGAGAAGCTGCGTGAGCTGCGAGGGGCCAAACTGGTAATCGATGTGATTCGCTACGAGCCACCACAGATAAAGAAGGCGCTGCAGTACGCCTGTGGAAATGCCCTCGTCTGCGAGAACGTGGAAGACGCGCGTAGGATTGCCTTCGGGGGACCCTATAGACACAAGGTACTGTGTGAAATTTATCGACCCCAACTTAATTAGGGGTTTAGTTTTATTAGCCTCAATTATGTTATTTTAATCCTCTATGATCTGGAAGTGTGTCTGTAATTGGTTTTTTGTCAAACCTTTTCCAGGGAACTGCAAGTATGTTAAACTGTTATTTAGGCAGCTACTACAGGATATTTTATAATGATGTAATGAATTGCTGTGTTGTTAGGCTTTGTGATACTATTTTACAGGGCTACAATTTGCAAATAAACCTTTAATCAAGATGTTTCATCAGACAGTCCATTATTTTGGTCAAAGGCACATGTTTAAACGTGATACTTGTGGGGAAAAAAAATGGTGTTTCCCAGTCACAGTATGTAGCAATATATAATTCTTTAGTGCTAAATTATAATTTCGCTATTTACATTCTAGCACTGCAGGAGTTCAGTGTAAACTGTACAGTACGATTACAGATTTGCCTTTACATTTTCGTTAAGGGTAATGTATTAAATTGAGTTTAAAATGAAATTAAAGTGTTTTGGGAGCATATTTTAGGGCATATTTAGGGTTTACACTATAAACATAGGCATTTTAAGACTTTTTTTTTTGTTTTTAAACCAAAACACAACAACGTGATTTTCACTATACACGGGTGCTCTTGTTCAAGT
>JBBPCY010073526.1:0-10249 GCA_037974405.1 Brachyalestes nurse | reverse complement strand
CACAGCAACAACATTTACTGAAACAAGCACCGGATACAGTAAAAAAATACACACCTAAGCTACAGACTTAGACAAAATATTAAACCTGGAGTGAAATAAACAAATAGAATACATAGCATCAACTCTTGAAAAGATAAGTGAGGAAGAGGCCCCAAATTTTATCAATTTTTTTTACAAGCGTCAATCTTAGAAAATCGAATCTTTTCAAGCTTGAGAGCAGCAACCATTTCAACCAGCCATCTATGAAAAGTGGGTGGATTTCCAATGCATCAAAATCACCCTTTTAGCAACCACCATACCAAACATAAGAGACAATTGCTGAGAATGTGTCAAACCTAGTGCATGGTCAGAACATCCAAATAAAGCAAATTCAATGTCTGGACTGATATCTTCTCCAAGGACATTTTAGAACCACTGAAAAGTATTCTACCAAAACTCAGAAATCTCAGAACAGAACCAGAAAGTATGAACCAGTATCATTTTCCCAAGCTGTTTTAAGGTGAAGACACAGCAAAATGGGAGATAAACACAGTAACAAATTGTGTCACCAAATGTTTGGCCATGGGTCCCAAAAACGTATACAAAACATGATCTTGCAGTAGTTCCTGAGGCTCAATAAAATAATTTTTAATAAAATGTCGCACCTGTAGATATCGTGTTTTTGTAGTTTATTGTGTTTTTGTGTACCTCGGATCTCTCGTTTTTGTGTTTTGGTTATATGTTCGATAGCATTAAACCCTCGTGTCACTACGAGGGGTTTCAACTTGATGATGAAATGTGTTTGTGTGGGTTCATGTGAGTCACCCACAAATCTGAATGTGACTCTGGGACAGCAGAAGGGAAGAAAATCAGACGTGAATGTAATTTTACATATTAAATTCAAATATAAATATACAAAATATACAATATACAAAAATATATTGACTCAGAGCTGGAGAAATTTTGTTAAAAGTGGAGATTCCAAACTTTTGTAATGAATCATGTGTTTCCATGTAAATAGTACAGAACATCCACGATAGTACTTCATGAATAATTACTGGTCTTCATGTAAAACTCTCCCCCAAACATGAACGAGAATCTGGGACAGCAGAAAGCATGGAAATCAGAAGTGAATGTAATCACAAAGAAACTTTATCAAACTTCCTGGAACTAAGCAGGAAACTTGAACCACAGGTCCGGTCATTAATCCGCCCATGCTCAGTGCGTGATTTCCCCCTCCCGACTTGTGAGCAGCTGCAGTTGTATCAGGTGAGGTGGCCATGCTATGTTTTTAGTTCTGAATGCAGCTGGAGATATAGAGTTTGCGCTCCTATCGATCCCGTCTGAGGGCCTGATATCATAATCTACTGCGGCTCCTGTTCGCTAATAGACGCCCTGGCGGTAATAAAGAGGAAAAGTTCTGCGCCCTGGAGACGGCAAGGTGAAGTTTAGTCGATACCCAGCTCCTGCACCAGCAACGCCAGCTCAGCTTCTCCCAAATAGAGTTTGAAGAACAGCTTCGTTTCAGACTTCATTGGGTTTCGAGATCTCTTCGACAAGCTGTGGCTAGTCCTGAGCTGCCCAAACTCGTCCAGAAAATCAGCTGTGAGAAGCTCTCTGTCATTTATACTTATACACACTACAGGGCATGAGTTTGGGCCGACCCTTAGATTTTAAACAAAATCTGAATCAGAAAACTTAATTGATACTGGAGGAAATGGCCGCACAATGTTACGACAGCACAAACATATAGACTTTTTTAAAGATAAATATCTTACAGCTGGTCCAGAGAAAAGCAGAGAGTTTAGAGAGTGATGTCTCCTCCTCCCCAGTCTCCAGATCTTTCTCCAACTGAGCTGCAGGGACCATATGGAGACCCACAAGTTCTAAATGAGCTCCAGAAAATCAGACAGAACTGTTTACTGTATGCAAAGGTGCTGGGAGGGTTTGGACACAAGTTATTTCTGAAAGTTGCTGAAAGGATGTGGTGAATCTGTGCTGTTGTGATAAAGGATATTTTGATGAAACTCATTCAGAAACTTTCACATCATTAAACTGCACTTACATTGAATACCGTTACTCAGAACCAGTCAGTTTCATTGATTTTAAGTATTTCATTTCATATTTATGTAGTTCATTTTTACCGCTCATATACTGTGTCATACCGTGTCCTAAACCACACACACAAGTCTGATTCACATTGGAAGCTGGAAGTGGTTTAAGCCAACCAAAACTAGTGGTGAAGATATTTTTACATTTAAAGATGTGAGTGACTGCTGATTTCTAGTGTTACTGACATCAGCCTCAAAGGTCCAGATGGGCTAAAGAGGCAAAATGTTGACTCCAGACATGATCCACTACATCTGGACTAGGTGGAAAATTATGTAAATGTAGTGTTTTGTGTTCCTTTAAGGGTGAATGTGGCTGTATTTAGGTTACCATAGCATGCACGCTAGCCAGCGCTATTCTAAAGCATATGCTGTTTGGGTCTGAATCCAGCAGATGATTCTTTTAGACTGTGAGAACAATACACATGCCAACAATGCAGAAAGCACCACAATACGAAATCTGCATTAGTCTTCATTGCTTCCTCACAGCTCTTGGCAGTAAAGCAGCGTAGCCTCTCAGCAGAGACACATAAAGCATGATTCTGAATTAGTGTCTCTCTTTATTTCCCTTTTCGCGTCTGTGCAAGTGTGTTTCCTGCTTTAAATAATAGGAGAAGGCTTTTAAAACTTTACTTGATTACCTGGTCTGAAATTTCTGTAGGTGCCCAAGTGACCCGTCCCCTGGCAGAATGAAAATTGTCTTGTTTATTTTTCAGTAATATAAAAATGTCTGTTCACTATAATGCTGTTATCAGATTATCCGGGACAGTGTCTGCTCTCTCTGTGTGAAACGTGGTGAATCTGTGGTGAGCTGTTAGTGAGCTATGAGGGCTGAAAATGTTTCATACCTCTCCAGACAGAGATGAAACTTTCTTACCTTTCCACAGTATATTCCATCAAAGTTGAACTAAGGACCTCCAGCACACATAGAAACACATAGGAAAGCCTTAAACACGAAAATACTTATTTGTCTTTTTTGACAGTTCAGAAAAGCAGTTTTTTTCCATTCAATGCTTTTTTCAATATAGCAAAAACTAGACATATTAAATTACAATATTTATTACAACTGCCACAGGAGTTCAGAATGGGTGAACTGGCCCAAATAGCAAGAGTTTGGATGATCTGACCACTTTAACAGTTTCAGGAGGACATTTTATATGTATTTTATGTAGAAATTTTAAGACTAAATGTCAAAGATAGACCAGAGAAACTGATGAAAACATGTTGTAGCTTGTTGTAGCACCATCTCATGGCTTATTTATTTAATACTGAGTAAATCTCCTCTATATGCTGTTACAAATGAGCTACAGAATTTCATTAAGGTTGAACACACAGCCATGGATTGGCTGCTGAATCTTGATGGGTCGTTGGTGGCCTCTTGGTTGCGTGAGCCAAATGGTTAAGTCTAAAAACTGTAAATTAAAAAGTAAGAATTGCTGAAATGTGTCAGTTGCAGCGCCCTTTATGGATGAAATTTTATTAAATTTGGTGCGCGTCCAAAGAGTGAACTGAAGGGTGTTCACCTTTCTAGAGCTTTCCTTTAAGGCTCTGGGAGTTGTACTAACCCATGTGCTCAGGGTTGTTCTTCCATTTCTGTGGTTCCTGGCCGAGGAATCCGGCGCAGTCCACCTTGCTCAGCTGATTCTGCGCGGGCTCCCACGAGTCGGCTGCGGATCGTACAGTAGCAGCGCTCCTGGAGGCACTGATTAATTGCCTGGGTGAATTTGCATTGTATTCCTACTGTATTGTATTTCCAGCTTGACGAATGAACACCTGAGCTTAACTCGGCGGTCACGGCTTTCCTGATCTGTTCAGCAGCCGAATAGCCTCTGGAGAAGCGAGCCGAGATTATAAATCTGCTGTTAATAAGCCACTAAACCAAGTGAGAAATTAATATCTTCCTTTTTGTTGTGGTTCTATTTATTTCACTCTATAAGGTAAAAGCCGAGGCTCCATGGCTGCATTATAATTTGAGGAATTAACACTTAGAACTCAGAGTGCATCAGTAAACTTTGATTTCAGTAAATATAAACGGTGTAAAACAGTCTAGAACTAGTGTTTGTTCTCTTACACGCTCGCTGTTTGTCGCTCTTTCTCTCGGCCCGCCGCAACTCAGCCGCTCTCCAGAGCTCCGGGCTGGTAGAGAGAGCTGAAGAACGCTTGTGGAGTTGGTAAAGTATGTAATATGGGTTCCCCGCCGTCTCCAGGGACAATAATACAGATGAATGGCTGGGCCTCGTTTGTTGACCATCGTTCCACTGGCCTGTGGCAGCAGGCATCCACAGAATCCTCCGTGACTCAGCTGTACACTGTCAAAGTTTGGGGATGCTTTTCAGAAGCTCAGTGTGTTAAATAGTTCACACTTGGCCATTTTTCTTTTGGATGGGAGAACTGACCAAACACACAATATCAGATTTTAACAGTGTAATGTATTACCGCATTTAATGTCTCACAATAGATTTGATGCCACATTGATTATTATTAGCAAGGTTGTTGGCTATTAAAAGGGAACAAGCAGTGTTACTCTACACTTCCTGCCTGGTTCCTGCTGAACTCTGGAGAGTCTCCTGTTCAGATGGTGCTGCTGTGGGTGTTTCTGCAGTGTTAGTACTTTCTCACACAGCTGTATGCTGGATTGGATCAGTAGAGGGATGGAGTGGCACTCTGTTGATCAGATTTGTAGCGACGCTCCTCCCTCATTATAGAAACAGAAACTCAGGACATAGTTTAGATCCTTATTTCCCCAAAACATCACAATAAAATCACTGCTGAACTTCTACAGCTTTTCATGACTTTATTTTCTGCACCAGATTATGGAGAGTGGATCAATAAGAGTAGCAGTAAGTATCAGTATCTTTAAGCAGGATCAGTATCGATATCAGTATCAGTACAGTCCTAACCAGACCCATCCCTGGTAATGATTTTTTCCAAGTAGTCATTTCTGTTCCGTCATTGCTCTGTCACTCTGGGTCTGTGCTCCCACCCCGGAGGCGGTTTGTGAAAACAGACCCTGTTGTGTTAACAGTAGGCCCGCTGTGTTGGGCTCCACAGTGCAGATTTGCTCTATTTTTCCAGCTCACAGTAAGTAATGCTAACGAGACCTTTGCAGGGATTTATTTTTTCCTGTTTTACCTGAAAAAGTAACAGTGAAAATCAAACGCTGAGGCGCGGTGTTCCCGAAGTTGCTCAGCAATGCGTTGCACACATTTACGCCTGGGGCTAGCATTTACATTCAGTCCTGTTGAGACACAGCCATAACAGTGATTGAGACCAGTGTGGAGCAGCTTGCCATGCCACTGCGCTGCATACACACACACAAACACACACAGACACGCGCGTGCACACGCACACACTCGTTCTGAACAAAGCCATTATTGTGATCGATGGTGTTATTGTGTCAGCTGGCTGTTTGGAAGATCGTGCTGCAGTAAATATCAGCTCCTCTTCTGAGTTCTGGCCTCGCCGCCGTTTCGTAAAAAGCCAGAGGAAATGCTGCTGTACGGCTGCATGACTTCATAACACACGCATAAGAATTACATAGTCTCACAATCTTGAGTGGTATAGTGTAGAGTAGCCGCATTCATAATATGTGCTTGTTACCGTGATCATGTGTGTTTTTTTTTATGTAGTCCTGCACTATTCATGCATCATTCATTGGGACTTCATAACACATGCATAAGCATTTCGTAGTGGTATCTGCTGGAATGTTGTAGTGTGTAGTAGCAGCATTCATCAGGCAGGCGCTCATCAACATGATTAGTCACTAATATAGTTATATATGTTTTTTTGTGTCCCTTCACACTAGCGCCCCCTAAAGTCAGGCAAGGCTCGACAGCCGTTTCACCAAAAATGATGAAATTTGAAAGGTATGTTGGCCTGTAGGAGACTTTCATGCATTATGACTCATTTGCGCTTATTTGTGGAATAGCGCCACCTAGTGAATTACATCAGTGCAACCTTTGATAGCCAGTTTCTTGTTTCAAACGTGACAAAATTTGACATGCTGCATTTACCGTCCCATTCTTTTGACCATTTTTCTTTTGGTGGCAATGTTGGGGCATAGAAAGGCGCCTACCTGCTGGGACCTCATACAGTACTGTACCATTGACCCAACTGAAGACACGATTTAATAGGGTTTTGGTATTCTGAACTCTTCCTAATGGTCTGTCTGAAGCCCTCAGCTCAGCTTTTGTAACCTTTTAATGCGAATAAAGCTAAAAGCCGACTCTGCGTGTCGGCGGCGCTGATGTTCTCGTGTACAGCGTTCATTTCCGAACTCTACATTATTCACGTCCGTTTTGTATTCAACATAAACGCCAATTAGAACGTGCAGTATCTTGGCCCTGTATTGGATGTTATTAACTTCTGTCCTATAATTACCCAGCGTCAGTGAAACAATTACTGCGGCTAATGAGCGGCTAACAGAACAGTCGCACTAATTCCTGAGGCCCTGCTAATTCAATTGCGTCCAATAACTCTGCCATTTAAATGCATGGAATAAAGAATTTCGGGGGACCAAGTTGGACCACAATCGCATTGAGAGAGAGAGAGAGAGAGAGAGAGAGAGAGAGAGAGAGAGAGCCGTCCTTATATTTAGATAATAACTCCTTAGCAGCCGCCTCAACCAAAGAATGCTGGGATTGTTCCTCATTTCCCCGTGTAATGAGAGGAAGTGGACCACCTCAAATTTCACGTATCAGGTCAGACCCCTGGCCTTCCCCCTTCCCCAGCACACACTCTTCTCAGTTTAATAGAGAATAAACCTCAGGTAACATGACCGCAACACATTGCGATTGGTTTTTATGGTCTTCTGTACGAGTGTGTGTGTGTGTCAGTGTTTGTGTGTTTTGATGTGCATGATTTATTCATGTAGCAACATTAATTTCAGTTTTTAACATTACATGCAGGAACAGAAGGTACATGAAATAGTATTTAATATGGAACTAAATGTAGGGCAGCATTTAAACTTTTGTTAATGATAATTTAAATATAACGTCACTAACACTAGAAGTCAGAAGTCTCCCAAATCCACACGCTCAAATGTTGAACGTGGATTAGGACACAGAATGACTGACTGTGAGCTGTAAAAATGAACTGAACTTCTTCATTTAGGTGGATCAGACTTGTGGATGTGATTAAGGACACAGGATGACTTACTGTGAGCTGTAAAAATAAACTGTAAAAAAAACCTAAAAAATATAACAATAAAAAACAAACTGTACACTATTCAAAACATTATATGAATAAATAATTGATGTACACAAACTAAAGAAAGTAAGCATGTTTTAGGATTGACCACATCTGGAAGAATCCTAAATTAGATTTGATATTATGACTGTGTAAAAAATAATGGGTGGGGTTATTTAACCCTAGTACTGGAACTCTTTAGGGGTTTTACACTGAGTGAAGCCATTTAAACCACAGTGTTTTCTCAGCGTCTGGCTGGAACAGGGAGTTTCTGTGAGTTTCTGTGAGTTACAGTAGGGTTTCGGTTTCGAGGTCAGTCCGGTGGGCGTCTCTGCCCACTCTGTCCTTCTGTGTCTCTCCTTCACCCACCTGTTCCTCACAAAGGCGCTCAGTTCCACCAGGGCCTTCAGGCCAAGCAGAGCCGAACGCAGCCGTAAACTCGCGCCACTTTTCCTCCGCCACCGTTTCAAACCTGATTGTTTCTGAACGGGATGTCAGTTTCTGTTCCAGAATAGTTTTTGTGGGATTTTTTTGGACGTCCACTGCAGTGGTCTTTGTTTGACTGGACAAACCTCCATAAATTATGCAAATGACCACATATCTTGCAAATGAGGCTCTCATGAATTCTGAGAATTTAAAACGTTTGCAGAGAAGTGGCAGTTATTGTCATTTATAGCAAGAAAACATGATGCTTTATATTTTATATAGATTATAAAATAAGTGGAAAACAGAAAAGTCCAAAAGTGGAAAGATTCAAAACTATCAGCTCAGATTGTTTCAGTGTCTATAAATAGAAGAGGATACATTTTGTTAAAAATTTGCCATTTTAATAAAAGTAATTTTGTTAGTTTTTAACATTACAAGCAGGAACAAAAGGTAAATGTAATGTTTATTATGGAACTATATAACTATGGTAGCACTTAGGCTTTTAGGGCTGCATTAATAATAATAATATATAATCATATAAGTAGAATTATACTGTAATAATACATGTATTGTCAGAATTATAATAATGTATACAATGACGGCTTATACAGCTTACGTTAGTATCTTCTAAACTAGACAATAAAAGGCATTTGGATGTTTAACATATGTTTTCTCATTATACAGTGTTAAGTACTGTAATTATCTACTTACGGTATTTTGACATGATAGGATCATCAGTATTCAGTCCATTCTCTTTTCTGCTTATATTATGATGATTTTTTTGTGTTCTAACTCAACAAACATGGATAACTTAAAGTTAGCCAACATTAGCCAGGTAGCTTCTCTACAAGGACTTTTTTCTTTTATTTGGGGGCAGTAGTGCCCAACATAAGTCTTTGAGTAAACTCAGTAACAAAGATACACACTTCTCAACTAAGCTGTCATCCCTATTGGATATCATCACCCACCCCATGCAGGAGACTCTGACACGGTAAATACTGTATTTATCCTCACTGTAGCTGTTGCACTGAACTTGTCTTGTCTCGTTTAGTTGTATAGTTGCTCTTTTGTTCTTTTTCTAGCTCTTTGTCCTGTTTGCACTTGTGGTCTTGTGTTCTGTTCTTGTGTTGCACCATGGTCCTGGAGGAACTTTACTTTGTACTGTGTATACAGTATATGGTAGAAATGGCAATAAAAACCTACTTGACTTGACAGAACTGAGCAGCTCCTTCAGTGGCAGGCTGCTGCACCCATGGTGTGGGAAGGAGAGATTCTGCAGGTCTTTCCTTCCAACTGCTGTCAGACTCTATATATACATACATAAACTCAGTGTGTACATACATACATATACTTACCGAAGTTCACATATGAAAATATATACATACATATTTTTCAATACACACCATATTTTCTAGATTGTATAGTGTACATTTTATACTGTCCTGTTGGTATAGTTTATATACTATTGTTTTTCATTTTTGCTGCTCTTACCTTTGTTCTGTCCACTTTCTGCTGTGACAATACAAATTTCCCACTGTGGGACTAATAAAGGTTTATCTTATATAAACCACACCTTAGTGTTTGTATTAGGTGCGTTAGTGGGACCCGGACTGAGTCTCTCTGGTTGTTCATTGTTAAAAAAGTTGATTCCACTTTTGAAAGGTATCGTAGTTTGTTATGCACTCACACAATTACTTAATTCCATTAAAATAATAATATAAACCACATTAATTACTCTTGAGGAGCTGTGAGTATAGTTTAATGAAGTTTGGGTAAGTAAAGCCGCCGTCAGCGCTGTTCATTCTTTCTCAGTGTTTACGTAACAGAACGCTGAACAAACAGCGTTCGGGGTTCATTAATGATTCAAGCGCAATTTTATTACATCATTAATAAGCAGAAATGACCGACTGTTTCTGCCGCCATTATAAAGAGCTCGCCTTTGTCTAATTTTTCAGTGGAATGGTTTTGCTAATTACACTTAATCCACATCTGAGTCCATATTAAATCTATTTCTGCTCTCAGTCACATAGTCCTGCATTTTACACACACACGCACACACACACACACACACTCACACACACACACACACTATACGCAAACAGACACATACACTAACATACACACACACACACACACACACACTCCCTGAGCGTTAGGCTGATGGTGTCTGTGTGTGTTGGGCTGTTCTGCTGATGTGTGCCGTGTTCATGAGCCGTAAAATATTCTGATAGAGCTGGAACCCAGTCAGAAAGACACACTGAACGATATTCACCCTCACACTCCAGGGTGTGTGTGTGTGTGTGTGTGTGTGTGTGTTTGTGGCAATTCATCAGTCTCACACACACTTGCAGAGGTCAGTTCTTGCTGACGCTGTAAACACAAATGAGTAAAATGGCAGCAGAAGTGATGTCAGAAATGCAGTAAACACTCTATACACACACACACACATCTCCTCGAAGACGCATGTAGCTCTGTATTTTAATGTGGTCTTGAGGAACAGTTCTCCAGGCTTCCTGAAGGACTTTCAAAGACTCTCATTTCCAGTCCAG
>JBBPCY010073525.1:0-10249 GCA_037974405.1 Brachyalestes nurse | reverse complement strand
TCTCTCTCTCTCTCTCTCTCTCTCTCTCTCTCTCTCTCTCTTTCTCTCTCTCTCTCTCTCTCTCTCTCTCTCTCTCTTTCTCTCTCTGTGTGCGCACTGCTTACTGTGTTCGCCGGGCGCTCTTAAGTCAGTACAACATCAAAACTCAGGAGAGGGAGGAAGAACAGAGTGTGCTCCGTGCTGTGACTGGAGAGGCACTTGAAAGTAGGTACTGGCACTAAAGTATCGATCTTATGACACTGGTATCGATCAATATCAATACCAACTTTGATATCAATATTATCGATATTTGGATCGATCCGCCCACCGCTAATCGAGAGTGATTTTTTTGTGCTGACGTCCAGTCTGCCGAATTGAATTTTAATTTTAACACCCAGCAGAAACACGACAGGAGACTAGCGTTCGATATGGGCAACCCCAAAGTTTTCTTTGACATCAGCATCAATGGCAGCAGTGTGGGGCGGATTGTGATGGAGGTAAGAGATGGTGATGATGTCCTGCGAGGCACGAAGTTCCTCCGCCAGACCCAGTAAAAGTGCTCTCTAGTGAGGTGTAGATTATCAGAGAAGTGTGATCAGCTGTACTGGGATGTGGTTCTGTCGCAGGAGGAGCCCTGTTTAGAAACCTGCACTTCTCGGGGCAGAGTTGTGGGTCTGACGGTTAAATGCAGTGTGTGTAAAATTCACCTCCACTATCGAGCGTCCTTAACCCTCTGAGGTCCGAGACCTTTCTGGCATTTTGAAGCAGTTTGCTACACCTTTAAATTTTTTAAGTATTTCATCTAACTAAAACATCTATGCAAAAGGTGACACATGGTTATATTCTGGAAAACCTCAGCAACAATAATATGTGAGTAAAATAAATGTAATGAAATTAGTTTTTTTAAATATTGTGTAAACATGACATTTTTTCAGAGGTGATAAAACAAAGTAAAAATACAAACCCAAAATATATCTGAGCAAGACGTTTGAACTTTGTAAACACACGTGTTGGCTACAAAAAAGTACGAAGAGCATTCAGAAATGTTAAGTAGTTTCAGTGCAATTTGTTAAAGAATAAGACTAGGTACTTTTTCTCTGCTCTTTCACATACATATTCACTAGATGGGTGTTTCACACCTGTGTGTTGGTTGTTTTGGATTTTATTGAGAATCTTCAAAAATGTCCCTCTGCCTTAGGGCCATAACTGGAGGTAATCAAACCTGTAGGACAGGTCACATGACATGGGGGAAGGAAAACATGTTTTCTACCTGAGCTCGGACATTGCCCACTGTGGGGGCTTTATTACATGTTTTATTTAAAAACCATTTAGATCATCAACAAAAACATAAACTTGGGTAGAAATGTTAATTTCAAGACATTTCTGGAGGTTTAAATTGCTAGCCAAATTGATCCCTAGCATAAAGGATGTTAGTAAATTTGAAAATAACATGAGTATTATTAAAATGAGTACTATTGACATGAGTACTAGCAGTGATCTTCTTTCTTTTCCCTCCCTCTTCTGACTGCTGGAGCAGCTGAGGGCTGATGTGGTCCCGAAGACTGCTGGTAAGCTCCTCTAAGTCTGCTTCTGCTCTCCTGATTGGTTTAAAATGAATCGTCTGAGACGTGTTTTCTTCCATACAGAGAATTTCCGAGCCCTGTGCACCGGGGAGAAGGGCTTTGGCTACAAAGGTTCTGGTTTCCACCGAGTCATCCCCGTTTTTATGTGCCAGGTGACGATTATTTTCATCTCTACTGCTGTCCCTTCTGTCGACTGTCCGATCTGACCTGTTCTTGTGACCGCATATTAGGGAGGCGATTTTACAAAACACAATGGAACCGGTGGCAAGTCCATCTATGGCGACAAGTTCGCCGACGAGAACTTCACCCTGAAGCACACAGGGCCAGGCACTCTGTCCATGGTAAACGCAGGACCCAACACCAACGGCTCCCAGTTCTTCATCTGCACTGCGAACACCTCTTGGTAGGGACTTGGTCGACTCTTAGGATTACAGTGCAGTATTTTTTCTCCTCTTGCAGCTTTTACATATTTGTCTTTGGTGTTAAAACCCACCCTGAAGTCTGCAGTGTGAGGTTTGTATGAGTTTAGCAGGCAATTAATAATTATTATGGCTGCACAATCTGTTAATCGGTATTGCAATACTGGCCTCTGCAATACACAGAAGGCTGCAAATGAGCCTCTGACCAATCACAGTATTTCTGTGAACAGTGAACAGTGACCAATCATAGCACCAGGTGAGGTCCTGGGTGTTCTGATGAACCAAGGTCTTCATGTAATCTGAAAAAGTCAAACTTGTTTTTAAAAGGGACCTTGAAAGCTGATATATAAATAATCTTAAAATATTCTGGTTGGCTGCCCTGCAGTGGGTAGCAGTAAAATTGCAATACTGATATTCTGTCCAGATCTTGCAGTAATTAATATTACTATTAGTATTATGGATTGGATTTGAGATGTGTATTCTAAGATGTCCCCGTATGTCTCTGTATTTGTCCAACAGGCTCGATGGCCAGCATGTTGTATTTGGGAAAGTTGTTGAAGGTATGGATGTTGTCAGGACCATGGAAAAAGAAGGAAGCTGCAGTGGCAAATGCTCCGCCAAGATCATCATCGCTAACTGCGGCCAGCTTTAAAGATTTCCATCTCCAGCCCCTCCATTAATTTCCTTTTGTTTTTTTTAAATGATTTGTTTTCGTGTAAGCCATTCCTCGCCTTAATTAATTGTCCCATGCGCCATGGCCTTGTTCTGTGTATTATAAAAAACTAAATTAACAAGGGAAATAATATAGTTGGACCAAGATTCCTGACAAAAGATTTTCTTAGTGATTTGTCGCCCACTGTTCATTTTCTGTTCAAGTGGTTTTGTATTTTAAAGAAAATATTCTTATTCTCCAGGATATTCTGGGAACAAAGGTTATTAAAATCTTTTTGATTTCACATTGGAGTATGTGCTATTGTAGTTCTTACTCTTGTCCAGCAGGGAGCAGTGTGGACTAATAACTGCAGGACATTTAAGAGGAATTCGGCGTATTTTTCAAGATCTGTACATTGATCAGCCACCTTTGTTGGCTGAAAAGCATTTATGTTTCTCAAACGATTCCTGAACAGTTTTTGTTTGCAGTGTCCTGCTGAAAGAGGAGACTGCCATTAGAATACATGAACCTCTTTCCCAGGTAAGGTGACATGATTTATCAGATCAGGACAGCTTCACACCATGGTCCAGTTCTGATGTCCATTGCTGGAGCTTTCGGTGGTGAACAGAGGTCAGCATGGGGACTCTTGACAGTTATGCAGCCTCATAGGCAGCAGGGAGTGCTGCACTGTGTCCAAGCGGCAAAAACGTCTCAAGAGTTACAGTTATGGCATTTGTCAGACACTCTTATCCAGAGCAACGTACATCAGTGTTTGAAGTAGTCAACACCTGTTCTTCATACCTCAGCAGTTTGTTCTACAGCAGCTCCTCTGTGGGATCAGACAGGCTGGCCTTCACTCCCCAAGACCATCAGTGTAACTTGGGTGCCTGACTCTGTTGCCAGTTCTCTGGTACTTCTTTCCTGGAACACATTCGGTAGGTTTCGACCGTTGCACACAGGGTACTCCCACAAGACTTGCTTTTGTTTTGAGATCTTAGTCATCCAGACATCGCAATTTGGTTCCCGTTAAAGTGTCTCAGATCCTTTCTCTCATCTGTTTTTCCAACATCGATTTCAAGAACTCACTGTTCACTTCCTGTCAAAAATAATACACCCACTACCACCACCACCCTCGACAGACACGAGACCCAGAACATCGGTGTTACTTACTTCACCTGTCAGAGAGTTTAATGTTGTGGCTGATTGCTGCAATTATATTGTTAAAATGAAAACACTCAGTTTGACGTGAAATTCTGCATTCTCCTCCTAGAGAAACCTCCCAGCTTCAGCACAAAGTAATTGTATGAAGTGGTTATGAATACATAGCCTGAGCCCTGACACAGTTTATAGCCTATAATGTGGTTTTTAATATCCATTTATAGTGTAGAAGCATGTGCAGGGTGATTTGAGGCAAAATGGTTCCAATACAGTACACCTTTTTCAGTTTCCGTTTTTAGTTTCTCTACACCAAACTCACATCAAACCCCTCTGAACGACCTCACATTTTAAACACTGACTTTGACTCCCTTTAAGTCTAATAAAAGTCTATCGTGGCTGAAGAAATTCAGCTACATTTTACGCTGTGTTTTACACTGTGTGCTCATCAGATTTGGATCAATTCAAGAGCAAGTAAGAAAAAGCTTGGTTCGGTTGTTTAATGCACTTTTCCACCTCCCAGATTTCGCTCCCTCTGTATTGTTATTCTAATGATTTGTATTGATACAGACCACTGATTTGATGGTAACTGAATTCAGCTCTTTGGTCCAGGACCTACGTTTCAGTGAGCTTTACTGCGAGTGCCTCTATAAAGGGACCAATTTCAAAATTACTGTTGATATGTGGACAGTGTGTGGAGTTTGAGAAAGCAAGCTGAAAGAAAACAGTTTGGACTTAGCTCAAATTCAAATCATATACTATCTGTGTCTTTAAGACATTAACTTGCATATAATAAATGTTTCTTTTCCAGCTTGCTAGAAATTCTGAATGTCCACTGAAGATTGGCCCATTTCTTGCAGCTGGTCATGGAAGCCAGTCACACCAGTTCATCCAGTATGTTGACAATCCGCTCTGCAGGGCCAGTGAGTGGTTTGTTGCACATGGGACACGCATAGCGAACCTCCAGCCACTTCACCAGACACCTCCTAGAAAACCCAAAAAATGTACTGTTGGCTAGAGATGGGAACTTTACTCATAACGATTTCAACACGTCTCTATACTCTTATTGATCCATGAAACGACATGCAAAGATCCAGTGGTCATTTTACTGTTTTTTTTTTAGAAAGGAGCTAAACTGTCATGAGTTTCCTGTTTATATAATGAAGGAGGAGCGCTATAACAAATGTTCTGCTCAACAAATGTGTGTTGGTGATGTGTACCCACTTCATGCCTCCACTCATCCATTCCAGCACAGACACAAACTTAAAACCCATTTCCTGATCTCTACAATGTACCTTTTGTGAAATCCATGTTGGCAGGGTAATATGCCAAGCTCATCATCTATCCTGAAGTCCTCCAAACATACAGCACATGTTTGCTATGGCAGAAGATAGAATGATGAGGACAGAGACTCTGAAGTTATCATTTGCATGGGGAATGAAAGTCACTCACCCCGTGAATATTCGCCTTCTTTGCTTCGCCCTGAAATACGACCTGTAAAAAATAAAGGGGCACTTCAGGGTGTTTAAACAGGATCTTTATCCTGTTGCTTTACAAACACAGTGCAGACTGTCCCAGTGTTCTCCATCTCCTACTTACCACTTTGTAAGTCTCGCACTGGGCTTGGTGTCGCAGTTTACTGGAAGGACGCAGGAGCACAATGAATCATGGGGACAGGAATGCAGAGAACAGGCATGTAATAGACCAGGGCACAACACTGTGCATGTTGACAGGACCAATTCCTACTTGTGCCCCCTGTGTGTGACTACACACAACTACACACCATTTTTACATTTTAATTAGTTTTAAAGTTACAAAACCGCTCTAAATCTCAAAGTAGCAAAATTTGCCTTTGTAGCATCTTTAACCATGAGGCATTCAGTTAGGACTCCCTTAATAACATTATATCACCAACTCTGAGAGGATGAAGTTCCACCATTTCTTTTCAAACTACTGCTAATGCAACATCACTGGGCAGTTCAGCAGACTTGGAGGAGAACACTAACTTTATCAGCTGACAGACACTAATTCTACCTAGAATCACACTGAGTAACAGGATGAGGGTGAGGCTGGGGGGGATTTGGGGTGGCCAGACAGAGCAAGGACAGTTGTCTCTTGATGGGCAGCCAAACTCGCCAGTCTCTCAATGATAGGGCCGATGGTAACATAACTGTGCCCTTTTTATCTTTTACATCTCAATTTATTCTTTCAAGTAATTTATTTAGGTCTATCTGCTTATGGACATACATACTGTACAACATTAAATTAATTATTTAAAGCCGGGATTATCATGAAAACGTGTGTTTATTATTGTTGCTTGTAACACAAGCTTTATCTTTATTATTTTTGCTTGTAACACAAATACTAATATGCTTACAAATGCTAATGCTTACAGATTAAATAATTGTTAAAATGTTAGGCTTAAAGACTGCATCAGTCTCAAAGAAACAAAAAACTTAATTTAGACATAGAGGCCTTTTTTTCCCTGCACACTAATTTGGCAAACAAAGCTGCAATGGGGCTGAATTTGTCTGTGTTGGGGGGGGGGGTGAATGCTAAAAATAGGACCAAAAACAAAAAGAGGGTTGATAAGATCTACTCATGAATTGTTTGAGACAGGAAGTACTTCAGGCCAGAGGAAGTCCTCTCTGCCCTGCACTTGCTGTCCATCAAATCCATTATTCAATGACAAGAGTTTGTCAAGAGGGAGTGAATGAAATACACAACAAATTCAGTCCTTCAGGATGGAAATGTGGGAGCGCTGTTGAGCACTGCCGATGTTGAACACATGCTGTGATGTGGTAACTCTTATGATACCTTATAAAGCAGCAGCAAAATATCAGGCTCAAGATGAAGATGGAAACCCCGGTACCGAAAATGACCATGTAGATGTTCAAAAACAGATCCTGGAAGGCGACTGATGGCATAGTGCCCTCAAACTGAATCATCCCCTAAACGTTGAGGTGCCCTGAAATGACCACAGACACAAAAAAAACAGTGAGGTTTCAACTGCTATTCATTATTATTAAGCCTAAGAATGGGGACCTAAATTTATATCATCAAATGACTGATTTATATAATCACATTTGAGTTTGTGTTATAAGGCCTCTGAAAAAAATCTTTGCCACCTTTACCACTAAATTGACAGTTAGTACAAATTTCCATTACAGCATGACAAAATGTACTCTTTTGACTGTCACTAAACCAAAACAAACAGGAATATATGTAAGGTGTATTTGTAAAATGCACAAAAATGACAAAAAAAATATATTTGTATTATGTATCTTTTGTAATATATTTTGGTACTTGTAATGTACCATATTTATTTTTTCTGTATGCCGTGGTAGAACAGCCTAAAAGTAAAACTATTACTACTTTAAAGCAGTAATAACCCCTACAGAAAGAAGAGGAGGTAAGTTACAATAACAGCTTGAGCACTTTGAAAATACTAAACACAAAAAGTACTAACGTACAAAAATACTGACCATCCGCATGTGGGAGAAAATGTGTAACTGAGAAAAACGCAGCTTTTCTCTTCACAATACTACATATTGCAGTTTTGAAAAATACCAAAAAGTAGTTACACATCAAAATAAATCTACCTTTGCATTGTATGGAGGTTAAGCTCCGGCTGAGAATACAGTACAATAGCGGTTATATTTTCTACGTTTTCCACTAGTTTTTTTTTAACTCTCACGCAGAACTACAGATGAAGAGAAGTTTAGACAGAAGAGCAACATAAAGAGTTGATATTTTATTATGAGGGAAAAGTTTAAACAGAAGAGCACCGTGAACAGCAATTAACTGTGCTGCAGTCTGTTTTACCGTGAAACCTGCGTATTCGCGAGTAAGGAGAAAGATCTTGAAAAAAAGCTCACCATTATCTTTTAATATGATGAAGCTGGTCAATACTGTCGACCGAATCTCCTGCTGAGTAAGGCATTCTACTGTGGAATCATATTTTCCAGTTGAAATAGGCTCCGTTTGCACCAGAGAGACATGAGATGCTGTCACGACACAGAGCCTGTTGCCGCTGCTGCTAATTCGTGATCCTGCCGAGCCAACGTCTAGGCTGAGTTACCGTGGAGACCCTATGGCGTCAAGTCCCGCCCCCTGTCTTAGGATTGGCAAGTTCTTATTCATTCGCAGAGGCGATTGGCTAAGATGTCTTGGCTAAGATGGTAATTCTGTTTGCGCATGTCTTTTTTGTTAAATGAAAATAGTTCAGTAATTCGTTTATTAGTTTATTGTAGTGATGGGATTTATGGCTCTTTGGGGGGGATCCGGAACTTGGCGATCCGTTCCAAAAGAACGGCTCTTTTGGCTCTTTTTAAATATTTAGTCAGTTTTAAGAAGCCAGCTTGGAGGCATCTCAGTTTATCCTGGAAATAATCACTGGGAGGAATGATGAGGTGAGATTTGTAGTCAAATAATTAAAACTCAGATATCACACACCAATATCTGAGTTTGAATTATTCTGAAATATTGATTATTACCTCATTACCGCAATGAGACAGAGAGGCACTCGCACGTGTTATTTTTTTGTTTGTTTGTTTTTTTAACTGGAGTAAGCATGTGACGGCAGCGTGTACAAGTCATGGCTCCGCTCCTACCCAATGACAGAGGCACGCAGGGTTTTTTCCACTGGAGTACTCACGTGAAGGAGGCGTGCACCCTGCGCTGGGTGCGCCCCTCCCCTATAACTGTTCTGTCTCGCGGAGGAGCTAATTTGTGTGCATCTGTGTGAAACACGCATAGGAAAAAAAGAACGACAGAAAGAACGCCCCCCCAGCCGCGACTCGGCTCCCATCGTTCATGTTTATGAGCCGTTCAAAAGAATCGGTTCATTCGCGAACTTCACAACTCTAGTGCGTGAGATCGCTCAGGATTTCAAAACCGACCTCCGCTTCCACAGCTCCGCCGTCATGGCGAGGCTTAGACTTGGTGGATCTGTTCGAGGACACGAACCTCTGTACTATCCACGCCAAGAGAGTCACCATCATGTCTGAAGATATTCAGCTGGCCCGCCGTATCCGCGGAGAGTGCGCTTAAACTAACTGCGCTTAAGGTCCCCCAATGTGGAACCCCCTCGCTGAACATCTGAGGAGCACACAGTCCACTGTCTGCTTTGAGGAAAAAGGACTTAAAATATTTCTTTATAATATAATTTACTCTTAGGATTCTTGATTTAATTCATCCATTAACTTTTATTTCTAGATAACTTCTGTAAAGTGACATTGAGAGTCATTAAAGGCGCTTTTAAATAAAATGTATTATTATTATTATTATAAAACACAAAATTAAGGAGTTCAGCTGCGAACAGAAGTCAAAAGCTTTGGAACAGCTACATTAGTTTTCCTAATTATATGCACCAAAGTAAAAAAGTGTGCTTAATTAAATTAATGTAATTATTGAAAGACAAAAAGTACATTTTAGTGCATGCATTCTATGTAAATACACCCAAAATTTTGAATGAAATGAAAATTCATTGTGACATTGTCCTTGTCTTTGTCTGTCCCTCTTTGTTTATGTGACCGTGTGCTTTTGTTTTATTCTTCTGAGTGGAGTAAAGTGGTATTTAGCAGATACTGGGACAAGCATATTTTTAAGTAACATAATTTGGGCTATACCATAGTGTGTTGTAAAACACCTGAACAAATGTATTAATGAACTTAATACATACATTATAAGCTTAGGCACACTTACACAAAATCATAACTAACTGTCATGTCATCTTAGGTGTATTATTTTACAAAAGCTTTTTTTTAAGCAATCCCTTTTAGGAGATACTATTGCATGCTGTAACAAAGAGGGGTAGACAAATACACTTGAATATATGTATTTTGGACTAAACCATACTTTAAAAACATTTTATCCTATAAACCATTGTGTAGAATTTGTAGAAAATTCTGCGCAGTGGTTTATAGGATAAAATGTTTTGTGATGTTACGGTCATGGCTCACAAGCTATGTCCCTGTCACCCCATTGGCCATGGCACTGAGCCTGACACTTTCCTCATCTGTTTTCACTCTCATTTGGTTTCTCTCTGTCACATGCTTGCCTGCACCTCTCTTGCATTTCCCACTCTTACAGTAAATACCAAGCTAGAAATGGCCTGGCGTCCATTCACCATTGTGTCCTCACAAAAATCTGAAACTTCAGTCAGCTGCTCTCCTGCAATGAAAACACTGATCAGGTAGAACTAAGCCGGTGGATCTGGCATCTCCTTGGCATGTGCTGAAAAAGCATCTCTCTTACGCTGACAGGCAGATACGCCCCCACCCCTTTGCAGAACACAGGCTCAGAACTAAAATCCCCTGTTTAGTCTGTGATGCTTCACTTAGCTGAAGAGTCAACTTTATGATTTTATGACCACTTATAGGATAAACAATGAATCTGTGGTAGAGATAATGATCAAGACTGACCCTCATTTCACCCTTCCAGATCACTCAAGAAGAATG
>JBBPCY010073524.1:0-10252 GCA_037974405.1 Brachyalestes nurse | reverse complement strand
GAGAGAGGGAGAGAGAGAGAGAGAGAGAGAGAGAGAGAGAGAGAGACAGAGAGAGAGAGAGAGAGAGAGAGAGAGAAAGAGAGTGCAAAGAGAATGTTTTTTTCATGGAGCTGTCAGTATGCAGCAGCTGTGAGTAGTGGGCCTTTATCTGCTAATGCACTGTATTACAGAGTCCTTGGAAAAAGCTCTGCTTGTGTGAGGGCAGATGAAAAAAAAATCCGGACGGGATCCTACTTTAAACGAATTAGAGCCTGAGCAGTCACTCATCTGCAGACGCCTTTGAAGACCCATGAGTGGCTGCTGCCGGCCATCAAATGCCTTCAGGGCTCGGCGTCAGGGGAATCCTGTCTTGAAGAGCCACAGGAGCTGGCCTGCACATGGCGATTTGTAAGCGTTTTACCGGACTGAGAACTGTATTACCGGACAGTCATCGGATTGTCTCAGGCAAAGTCACAAGAAAGCATGAAAATCATAGTGGTCATGGGATGAAGAATTATGTGTGGATCCTAATAGGGTTATTGGGTCAAGCCCAAGTATGATAGGCTTCTTCTTGGAACACTTCAGCCCTCATACGATTGTCATATACCTATATATCTGGTTAACATCATAATTCTGAGACATACTGGATCAACAAGTGCAATTCTGACTGGTAGATATTTGCTGTTAATTTCAAGGCAAAAAAAAACTCTTGATATGGACTTTGTTTGTACTTTGTGGGGAGGTCTGAAACTAATTGTGTCAGTGATTTAATTTATAGACTGTATCTACTGTATCTACTTGAATTATAATCATCACAATACAAATAGACTTGACCTCTTTCTGACTGTTTAGTTTAATTCTGAGCTGATTTGAATGTAAGTCACTTACTGCGAGCACTGCCAAACTATTGTAGGATTCTGTGGGCAGACACATGACCCCACCTATCAAAATAATGCGCCACAGTCCATTCAGCTAACATTAGAGTGCATTTGAAATTTCACAGTCTCACTGAATGTATGTTAACAGGAGTAAAAACAGTCAAAAGGGCTGATTCTTTTTAAATGAGTTTGCATCTGTTTATGCAGGTTACTCATTAACATTTTGGGTCAAGTTAGTGTAGACTAATATATAACCACGGTTTCAAACAATGCTGGTTTTACTGTGAAAAAAAATTGTAATGAATTCAATTTATACTGTTAGAAATGGAATTTTATAACTGAAGCAAATTATATTATTACATTGAAGCGAATCATTTGCAGAAATCAATGATACTAAAAACTTCTTAAAGGTCTCTAATCATGGACAGCTACATTTTCCTCATTTAAAAAATAAGATAGTTTAATGGGGCACATAAACACTGCTAAGGTTTCAAAATGTACCGTTCCATTTCAGTGCCATGTAGTCCAAACATGGAAACTACACCCTGAAACTGGCTCATTTTGAATTCTCGGTTTATGAGAGGTCACAAAAACCAATGCATTTACTTATATCCACCTGTCCATGGAAATTTAGCCCTGCTCATTCCCACTAAACTTAGAAAAGATGTTTTTATCTGTCTGGACAGTTTTTGAATGAGGCACAAAGTGGGACAGCCAATCAGAACGCGGATTGTTTACATACATCTGTCTTAAAGGCACAGTAACAAAAACATCTTGTTTGATGAGGGCTAAAGAGAATGTCTGTAATAATGAATTATTACTGTTCTTGTACATGAAAAGAGATAAATATCATAAGTGAACCTGGAAGGAAAATAAAATGCAAAGAAATGTAGGATATCAGCACTTTTTAAAACTTTTCCTAGCAGAATCCTCCAGTGCAGACATACATTCGGAGTTCTTTCACTGGGCTGTTACTGAAAAACAGAAAGATGGGGCATTTATAGAAGAAGAAACGAACAGGTGCTGAGGCTTCTTACACAGATGTGTTTTGAGTAAACAAATCCTGTTTTTAACTGGGCGAGGTTATGATTGCAATGATTGTCTATTGCAATCAGCCATATGCTACCAATATGGATGAACAATGCTGAGGTTCTCGGGTTCTGCTTCCCCTTCTCATGTTATTCCCCGGACATTTATATTTACAATAATTAACATTGTATTATATGACAAAAGAGGGACTTGAAAGGCTCGAAGGAATAAAGACTTCCCAACATGAGGGTTGTTCAAGGGGCTTTTACAGAAATAGAAGGGAATGGTCAATAGGTCTACAGCATTATGGTATGCTGGGTGGGCGTTATCTTTTTTCTGTACACTCCATAGGGAAACACACCTCCTGAAACAGCACTACACCAAGATGAGCTTTCTCTAGGTATCACTCTTGGGGGTCCCTAAACAACACATCAATAGCATCCGGCACAAAAGTCAGGAGTATAATTGCTTCGGACGGCTGATCCTAGACTGTCAGGGCACACAGCTATGTTCACCTTTTGTCTCTGGGCACCCTTCACACCCAGCTGATGGACAAAGCAAGATCTCCAGTCACAGCTTTGGGGGACAAAGACATCTCTGGCAGGCCCGCCTCCTTTCAGTTCTCCTGCAGTATTGGGTTTCCTTAAGGGTTTTCCTAAGTGAATAGGAAGCTCATGTTGCTGAAACGTAGTTTAGTGCTGTTGTCTAGGTGGATCTGGCTTAAGTGGTGATATACTTTTCAGACATGGTTTGGCAAAGACTGAGTTATAAATGAGTTTCGGAGGATTTGGAAACTACTTCAGGGTTTTCTGGCAGAGAAAAGCATCCAAAAATAGAAAAAGCACTGTTACTGCAACACTGCACCCTACTGGAGAGCCACACTAACACACGTTTGTATTTCTATCTTTGTGGGGTAGTGCTTTGTTCGGCTCAGTGGTTTTCAAGTGTGGAGAACCTGTTGTGTCTGGTCTTTCAAAGAGCTTTTTAAAATGGTTTTGTATAATACAGTGCTATGAAATAGATTTCCTCTATTTTTAATGGCTTAAAATGCTCATACCAAATGTATTATAAGACATGAATCTCAGTTTGAAACAATCATTTAATTAATTTTAAAAAAGACTTCTAACATCTTTATCACACGTGTGAAAAAGAAATAACCCCCTAAACTTGTGTGTGACCTTTAGCAGCAACAAATGTTTCTTAGAAGTGGAGATCAATCTTTCCTATTAGATTGTAATTTGGGGCTATTGTGCTTTGACGGAGTCACACTGAAGGGCCTAAGGTCCTGTTACATCTTAATAGACTTTGACTGGGTCACAACAGTAACTTCATTTTGTTCCATCCAAGCCATTTACACTTTTATGGAGTATGATCACAAACCTATGATGAGTTCTGGCTGATCCCTTGATCCCAAATATGTGATTTGAATGTTAGAGACGAGAGAGTTCTGTAGTTTGACATAACAGTTACCCTCATGGACTTTGTTTCGGCTAACAAGAAACTCTAGAACTGTACAGTTGTAGAAGATCAGGGGACAAACTCTCTCTAAGGCTCAGCACTGCTTTAAAAACTCACTCATGAAAAGGTTAAGAGGTGTACTTTCTTTTGTGCCTCAAACCCAAATTGTGTTTGAGCTTTGTCTCAGAGATTGATGACCAGGCATCTTCTGACAGAGAACAGAATTCAACATTGCTTCAATTAGCCTCCCAGGTCTTGAAGCAGCAAAGCATCACCGTCACATATTATGTTTGCCTGTTATGATTTTCTTTTAGTGGTATGCTGTGTTAGCTTTAAATCAGATGTTACAGGACCCCTAACTTCCAAAAAGTCCCACCTTAGTTCACAAAATTGTATTCCAACAGGTTTGGGTGTAAATCTGAGACAAACCCTTTTTTCCTCTGCAGTTTTTGCCTTGCAGCTCTTTCATAGATACCACTGATTCCAGCCTCTTTCTAATGATGGAACTTGAAACACTGACCTTATCTGAGGTGACCAAGGCCTGTAATTCTATAGAAATTAGTAAAAAAAAAAAAAGCCACTACCAGAAATAGCCAGTATTTATGTCCAGTACAACACAGAATGAAAAAATATGTGTCATGGCTCTTGTGAATAATGATCAATCCCAGTCCTGATATTTGGAATTAGATTCAAATCTCTTTATACGTGCACTTGCATGAACTGAGAATTTGCTTAGGTGGATTGGCACATAATATAAAAAATAAACAAATACAAAACAAAATATATTGTAAAATATACATAATAAAACAAAATAATTGGTACAGTGTACTGTATATGAATGATATTGATCAGAGGGCCTGCCAAATTCATCATATAAACATGATATGCTTTACTTGTGTAAATCTCGGAATATTTGCTCTCCATAAAGGCCTCTCACACACACACACACACACACACACACAGAGACTGGGTTTCACATTTACAGTTATCTCACACAGTCACTCAGAGCCAGGGAAATCCCAGGCAGGATTTCTGTTATCTGGAGCTCCTCTCCTATCCTCGGACGGCTCATGTCTCTGCCGACTCAGCTTTCTGTTCAAAATGTAGCGACACCTTTGTAACGTAAGCAGCTTTCACAGTATAACACAACATAAAAGAAGGTCATGATGCCCAAGAAGCTATCACTTTCAAGATACACATTTTTGAATCTGATGTAATATCCCAACAAACATCAAAGCATTCCATTACTCAAGCACGGTGTGGGAAGGAGAGATTCCGCAAGTCTTTCCTGCCAACCGACTGTACAACCAACACCTTGCAGCTATATATATAGAAAGGCCCTTTTCTATTCCAGCATGACTGTGCCCCAGTGCATAAAGCAGCTCCATAAAGACATGCCTGGAGGAGTTCAGTGTGGAAGAACTTGACTGGCCCACAGAGAGTTCTGACCTCAACCCCATCCAACACCTTTGGGATGAATTGGAACAGAGATTGGAAGTCTTCTCATCCAACATCAGTGTCTGATCTCATAAATGCTCTACAGAGTGAATGGACACAAATTCACACAGAAACTCCAAAATCTTGTGGAAAGTCTTACAAGAAGAGTGGAAGCTGTTATAGCTGTAAAGAGGGACCAACTCCACATTAAAGTCTATGTATTTGAATGTCATTAAAGGCCCTGTTGGTGCAATTGTCAGTTGTCCCAATACTTTTGTCCCTGTAATGTATTTTTAGGCTAAATTACATCAGTACTGGTGCGATAATTAGTTTTGGGACTACATGAACTCTCCTCTTCTGTGTGTATTGAAGCTGGTAATTCAACTCCATTAAACCAGCTTCTTTTTAACTAGCTCCTGGAGATACTGGGGTCAAAGGTCATGTTAGTAGAGTAGATATAACGCTGCTTTCTTATTCGAAGCCCTTTGACCTCTGGCTCTTGTTACTCTTTCACATCACCTTCATGCTCAGAGCAACTGAACCATTCAAAAGACAACAAAGAATAAAGTATAAGGTAAAGTATACGCCCTTCTCAACATCTCATTAACTGTCTGTGGTTATGTGACACCCAAAGTAATTTAGGATTAATACTAACTGGGCTCTCACAGTGCTCCTCCCTCACAGTTCCCCTGACCAACAATCTTAAATCAACTTCTGTCCCATCCTGCTCCTAAACCAACCCAAAAACATCTTTTATTGCATTGTGTAATTCTTTCTCACTACACTAAAACAATGCATTTTGTCAAAAGTGCAGACTCCTACACTAAAAACGTTCAAACAATTGACTTTTTAGATAAAAACATCAAAATATGAACCATTCTAACAATGCTTGTGAGTAGAGGGGGAGATATAAAAAGTTTTGCCATCTTTTTATCATTTTTGTCACCAAAACAATGAAAAAAAAGACTTTAGGGTATAAAAGGAATGCAAATATAATGCTTTAGACTGCATGGTCATGTCACCAAAGATGGAATTATATTTATAGCTACATAATGCAAAAAAAATGACTACACCTCAAACGATTTCCAACAAAACTTGCCAAAATGTGACCACTTTAGTGCTTTTGAAATAATTTCAGTCTGTTTCAGCATATGCCATTTCCGTTTCTGTAAATGTGTCTCAACTTGTATGATTTTTGGGTCTTTTCTAAGTACAAGGGAACAGAGATTATTGTTCATGGTGATGAACCAAATGGTACAGCACTGATAAATGCTTGAGCGCTCCTTTAAGACCCTCAGCACGTCACCTGCTGGCAGCGAGCTCAGCTACCGCTATGGCTCATTACAAGCACGCACCCACAGGCCCTAACGTGCGCCTGGTGTGTGCCGGAGACACGATGGTGTGTGATTAGGGTACAGAGTGTCTGCTTCTGGCACATGCAGATGCTGATTGCAGTTAAGTTTCCCCCTCACCCCCCTCCAGCCCCCAACGCCTTCACATAAATAACCCTGAAAAGAGCCTGCTCTGCACCTGCTCCACTCTTTACTCAAGGCAAACATTTGCAGTGGAGAGAGGCCTGCAGGGTTTGGTGGAAGGGCAAGGAGGAAGAGAGACAGCCAACTGAAGCACAGTCAAAGAAATGGGTACTTTCCCTCACCATCACACACCTGGTGGAACGAATTGAGCTTAAAAGGGTAAGGCCTACCACCCCTGGTTTTATCTCGGACCTTCTCTCCGGCGAGGTGATGTTGATAACTGATAACTGGTGAATGATATAACTCAGAGTGTTTTTGGAGATTAAATACTACAATTTCATTTTTAGACATTTATTTATCTGTCTCATTCATTTTCTTTTGGTTGTATTAAAAGTAATCTAGAAGATTCAGAGTGGACTCTTTGTTCATCGACTCAAATTCGGTTTAACGCAAAAGTGCAGATGTCTATCTATCTATCTATCTTTTATGCAAATAACCTGGTCACCCCAGGTTTTGTAGATTTTCAAGATGTTAGTCTAAACTAATGTACTATAATCAGTAATGAAACTGAAGTAAAATGTATTAGGACAATGTGATAAAATCAACCCGGCACTAATTCAGTGAATGAAAGATTGAAATGGCCTTCACCCTCCCCAGTAATAAAACATGTGCATACAGGATTGCCTGTGAATTTTTTAAGCCAGAAATCCTGTGCAAGAAAAGTCTCAATCAAGAAGAGAAGTTGAGTGTGTTTGTTTTTGGACCAACCCTACTGTTACGGGAGTGTTTATGGTAGTGTTGGTCTCTCCTGTCTGCTGAAACTGCGGCATGCTCATACTTGATCAGGCAGAGTGCTGTTAGCACATGTCTTCACACTGCTCTCGGTGAGGCACTTTTGATTTGGTCATTAACAGCAAGCATTAAAAAAAAAAACTTAATTGCTTGGTAGTGAGTGCAGCTCATGATCAAAATGAAAGCAAATTTAATGCATTAGACTGCATGGTCATGTCATTAAAGATGGAATTATAGTTATAGCTACATAATGCAAAAAATGACTACACCTCAAACAGTTGCCAAAAGTTGCCAAAATATGACTACTTTGGTGCTTTTGAAATAATTTCAGTCTGTTTCAGCCATTTCTGCTTCTATAAATGTGTCTGATTTTCGGGTCTTTTCTAAGAACAAGGGAACACTTTGAGATTATTGTTCATGGAAATGAATCAAATGAAACCCTGTGCAAGAAAAAGTCTAAATCAAGAAGAGATCACTGCTCTGATCGCTGCTCTCAATGAAGCACTTTTGATTTGGTGATTAACATTAAAAAAAACATTTAATTGCTTGGTAGTGAGTGCAGCAAGGTGTTCACTATATTGACAAAATTCTCTCATATGATCATCAAGACATTTACTGACCTCAGTAATAATCTCTTTCTTCTGGCCTGCTAATAACCTCTGGGGGAACAGAAATGACCTCTGGGGGAACAGAAATGACCTCTGGAAGAATGGAAATGGGTTCTGTATGAATGGAAATTCACTGATTTCCTCATAAGTGTTCTTAAATGAACTGGGACACTGTGGGCTCTCTGCGTGTTGAGCTTCTAGTGAGCAATGTGGGTTTAAAGGAGAGGGCTGAGGACAATTCACACCTTTCCAAATATTCAGTTAAATAAGCTCAAATGATCTTGCTTATGCTGCTTTTGACATTGTATGAGATACTGTTACAAAACTGAGCACTAGTATGGACACAAGCAAGTCTTGTCACTGGTAGCAGCTGGCCATGGGTTCGGCTGCCCACTTCTTCACTTGGTGAATGGGTTAAATGCAGAGAAAGAATTTCACACTGCGTGCTGTGGTGCTTTATGATTCCACAACCAACACTTGAATATGCTTAACTTGTAATTATTACTGAATAAAATTATTTTCCTTCTTAATATTGTAGTAAGAAAGATTGATTTTTTTATCCAAGACCTTTGGACACAACACTATCCTTATTGTATCCAAGACTGTATTTTCCCCTCAGGCCAGAATACAATGAGGTACACCTCTCTTTTATCTTCCAGGAGAGAGAGAATGAGTGAGAGAGACCCCCCCCCCTTCCTAATTATGTGTTAGAGGTACTGGGAGGTGTACAGGAGGATTGGGTAGTATTGGGTTCTCTAATGGGTTGAGGGTGCTTCCACCTCCCCCGCTCCTTTTGTTTATTCACAGGGCAGATTTATATCAGCCCAAATCTACTACATCACCCCTCACTTCACCTACACAGGCCTAATTAGCTTCATTGCACACTGATCTTTTCCTTTTACACCTCAGGGAAAAGACTCGACGAACAATCCAACATTAGCCTCTATCTTTAGTTTGTACCGATGTGCACGTGTGTGTGTTTTGCAGTGTTGTGTGTGTGTTTTACTGTGTCAATGTGTCAAGACACTGGCTTCAGTTCATTACCCTCTCAGAAGTTAACGTTTAGCTTGGTGGCTAAAACGAGGCAGGATGTTTCCGCATGTTTTTGTGTGATTTATGTAAAAAAAAACAGAGGGAAAAGGCTTAAGAATGACCTACAATTAAAATGCAATATGCTCTTAAAATGCCCTTCACTCTTTGATCTGAAAGAAACACATTTGAAACATACAGCTATAATACAGCTATTTAGCGGGTTCATTCTTACAAACACTTAGTAAACAGCCTAGTGTATATAATGTATATACAGTAACCCCTGCTTTTACACGGTCCCACAGTCAGTCCATCGCAGATTTTTTCTGAGAGCTGAACTAATAATTGTCCGCTGAAACCCCTGTGCCATCGCGGAAACTGCAGATGTCCTCTGCTTTTTCCGGCCTCGTCCGCCACGCCCCCTCGTCCTAGTGCTGGGTTGTTTATGTTTGGGCGCGGTGCTTAGCAACCCAGCACAAGAAGGAGGGGGCATGGCGGACAAGGCCCAGAAGTCACAGCTTTTTTATATATATATCGTTTTTCATGCATTTGAGTGCTAAATTCTTAAGAAAAATACAGTTTACCAATTTTGTAATTTTTTTTGTAATATAAAAATTAATGTATATTCAGCTACATTTCCATATAAAAAAATAACTATAAATGTTTTGGTACCATACAGAGATGCATCCCTCGCAGCTGCAGTCCAGTCCGTTTTGTTCTTCTTATAGCCCTGTATTTATATTACTGTAAATTAAAATTAATTACTGTATTTACCTGCTTATACCAAAGAAAATGACAGCACACACCAAAGAAAATGCATCCGCATGAATTACAGCACAGTCTATACAGGAGTAACATCAGGATTTCAGTGTAAACTGTACAGTACAGATACGGGTTTACCATTACATTTTCTTGATGAGATTAGAATGAAATTATAGTGTTCTGGGAGCATATTTGGGGGCATATTCAGGATTTACACTATAAAAATAGGCATTTTCAGGCATTTTTTTGACCACATCAAAACTTTCAATCTTACGTGGGTGCTCTTGGAACGTTACCCTCGCGATAAGTGGGGGTTTACTGTATATACTATGTAAACAAAAGAATTGGTAAACACCTGTTTCTCAGGGTTTGGGCTCGGCCCCTTACTTCCAATGAACTTTGTGGACACAGTTTGGGGAAGAACCTTTTCTATTCCAGCATAACTGTGCCCCAGTGCACAGAGCAAGGTCCTGTTGGTATAACAGTAAGGTGTTTCAATACGTTTGTCCATATAGGGTATGTATGTTGTCACTGTCATTATATGTTCAGATGAAATCAAGGGTGCTAATAGCAAGCCCATTTGCTTTGATTCAGGGTCCACAGTTTAAACGATTTCAAGTACTTGTTTATTTGTACATAATTTGGGCTTCCAGCTCATAAAACCCACGAAAACAGGAATTCAAAAAATTAGAATAGTGTGAAGACATCAGCCCAAATTTTACAGGGCATGAGTGTCACACACAACTCATCTACTAAACTCAAAGCACCTGCACAGGTTTGGGGTATTATCAAGAGGAAAATGAGG
>JBBPCY010073523.1:0-10252 GCA_037974405.1 Brachyalestes nurse | reverse complement strand
TGGCCACTACTGAGTTCATGAAGCGTTCTTTTAAAGACGAAAACTCAGAATACCTGAAATCACTGACCGTGAGTATCTCTCTGTCTCTCTCTTTCTCTCTCTCTCTCTGTCTCTCTCTCTCTCTCTTTCTCTCTCACTCTGTCTCTCTCTCTCTGTCTCTCTCTCTCTGTCTCTCTCTCACACACATACACTCAAATATACACACAAAGAGGGTAGAATATCCTGAAGGACACATAATTATGATTGCTGCTGGATAAAATAGTGATTAAAAATGAAAAAGAGCACAAAAACTTTACAAAAATTTTAACTGAACTAAATTTGTTCTAAGAAAACAAAAACCCTTATCAAATCATTGAAAAAAAATACAAATCATGCTTCCCAGTTATTGTGATCCCTAGGAATTCCATATAAACAAAATGTAACTAAGTAAAGTTCACATTTAGTTACATTTTTTTTACTGTTTAGAGCACTGTTTCACTGGGGTGGTAGACATGAGGTGACACAGAAGCCAAAATCCTTTATTCAGAAACTCCAAAATTTTGTTGAAAGCCTTCCAAGAAGGGTGGACGTTGTTATAGCTGCAAAGGGTTACCAACTCCATATTAAAATCTATGGGTTTCAATACAATGTCACTGAAGTCCCTGCTGGAGTTAAGTTCAGGCGTCCCAGTACTTTTGGCCATATAATGAATCCGTCATGTGGGGCTACAATCACACCAAGTATACCGTTGACCAAAAACTGATTGGAAAAAAGAGAATTTGACAAAGGTGACTCTGCTGAATTTGAAAACGATATCATTCATATGACTGTTCATGTTTATCGGGTTTTATTATAAATACGTATTTTCAGGAATCTGTAAATAAACACTACGCTGAGCTTCTTGATCAGAACAAGAGGACATCAGAGGAAAAGTGTCAGGAGCTGCTGTCTGACCAGTACAAACAGATGAGCATGCAGCATGAGGAATACACAAAGCCTGGAGGATATGAACTGTACTGCAAACACAGAGAAAACATCATTACCCAGTACCAGAAACAGCCCAACAAGGGAGTCATGGTAAGAAATAAGCTTAACAGGAGTGCTTGCTTGCTAGCACATCAATGTTGAGCTACAGTACACAAATACTGGGGCACAGTACATAAATACTGGGGCACAGTACAGAAATACTAGGACACAGTAGCTACATAAATACAGGAACACAATACATAAATACTGGGGACAAAAGGGAGATTCTGATCTGTAAACCTCTCGCTCTTTATCCATGTTTTCTTTGTGTAGGCTGAGGATGTTTTGGAGAGGTTTCTGAAAGAAAGAAGTGTGGAAGCAAACTCCATTCTCCAGGTGGACAAAAAACTTAGTGATGCTGAGAAAACAATACAAGGTATGGTGGCTACAGTTATATAACTAAGCCCAGTAATATTACCCACATCAGCATTAGCTTTAAATGGTACGGACCTTTTTTGGCATTAAATGCACAGGGGAAATTTGAACACCTAATAGTCACAATTACTGAATTTTGTTGAACCATATTAATCATGTTAGCTATTATGTGTGATGAGTTAATATAAGTAACACAAAATACATTAAATACTATGTAGCCTGCAGATGAGTGTGTGAGTAAATGGGGTGTGTGTATGTGTGTGTGGGTGTGTTTGTGCCCTGTGGTGGGCTGGCACCCCACCCAGAGTCCCTGCCTCGTGCCCATAAACCCCAGGATAGACTCTGGGTGCCCCCCGACCCTAGCAAGGATTAAGCGGTTACAGAAAATGAATGACATATAAGTGCCAAGATCTTTTTCTAGGGAAATTTCAAATAATGTAAAAGTTCTTTTCAAGTCATTCTATATCAGTTAAAATGATAAAGGTTCTACATAAATAAAAGTTAAGCTTATTTCTTATTTCTTATTTTGGGACGTGTCCCAAAATCTGGTTCGTCTATGCCGTGTTGTAGAAGAGTGTAGGCTGATAGAGAATACTCCTTCTTCCACACCCTAAATCCCGCTGTATCTTCCTCTACATCTGATAACCACGGGCAGAGGGGCGAGAGAGACAAGCTCTGGCAGAGCAGCAGAAAAGAGCCGCCGAGGAGAAGCAGAAGGAGACGGAGCGAATGATGAAAGTGGAGAAAGAACGCCAGGAGGAGCTGCTGCAGCAGATGAAGATGAAGTTTGAGGAGGAGACGCGTCTGCAGACGGAGGAGCTGGGCAAAGCTTTGGAGAGTAAACTGGCCGAACAGAAAGACCTCCTGGAGAAAGGCTTCAAGGAGAAGGCCCTCCTGATGGACGAGGAGATCGAGCAGCTCAAGAAAGAGAACGAAGATCATCGCCGCGCCGAGGGGTACAAAGAAATATTCTTACCCCTGGTGACCGCTGGCAAAGAAGTGTTCTCTAATGTCCTCCGGTATAAACTTGAAAAGATAAAAGTGAATTATAAAAGTAATTTATTAAAAAATAACGGTACAAAGAAGTCGACCTAACACATCATGCTCTAATCGTTCAAATGCAACTGTTTTCTTGTTAATATGCATTTGTACAAGAAACCTGTAGACTGTGGTTGCCAGTTTAGAAGTATGACTTTTAAATCAAGTTAGGCACCACACTTGGACAATGTAACCGTAGCTTATGAAATTGTGCGTTTACAGTACACATAGAATATATGGGGGAAAGATCTTGTGTTTTACTTGTAATATTTCTTTGATTCACTTTGATTTATTTGATTATTACTGTTATTTGGTGATAGTATTCTTCATGTAGGCTATTCTTCAGGTAGAGTTTTAATGAAAAAATCCTTGATTGCTTGAATGAGTTCTACATTATTATTATTATTATCATCATCATTATTATTATTATTATTATTATTATTTTGGCTTTTGTTTTATACTTTAGTCCACTGCTGATCCAACGGTCTCCCTGGGACTGCTGCTAGTCTCATGAACTGAACAAATTAATTCTTGCAGATTTAATTATAAAGTGGGTAGATATCCAAGCACTTTATTCAGTCCAGTACAGCAGTTTATCACTATAGTTTCTTAGCTACTGTGGATTCTGTACCGCTGTTAGGGTTAGGGTTGGACTCACTCATAAATAAATAAATAAAGGAGCATTTTTTTTCAATGATTTAGCGTGTAGGTGTTCGGAAAGTATTCTCAATAAACAGCAATCAAGTCAACAAAACAGTTTTTAAAATAGTGACGCATGTTCATTATCTTAATACAGTTAAAACCCCACAATCGCAGGGGTTACATTCCAAGTTTCTGGAAACAAGTATTAGTTGGGTTCTTAGAAAAAAAAATCTACTGAACCTGAATAAGCGGGGAGCAATTGTACTGCCGATCCTAAATGTAATGGGAATATGTATTGGGATTTTCTTTTGTCCCAACCCTGCACAAACCAGATTCGACCCCGGAGGAAGTATCAGGCCTTGAGACGCATTAATGCTTGTTTATTTCAATATAATCTTAGGGGAAAAGGCATCAGGACACACTATGGGAAGAAGGTAAGGTGATAAAGGCAGTATGATGCTCTTGGCAAAACCTTGGGCCCTGGCATTCATGTGAATGTTATTTTCATGCAGCCATTTATTTCCGAGGTCCTGCTGAAGACATGCCAGGTGTGTGCTGAGACACTTTTTTTATAAGGGTGTGGGGTTATCCCAGTAGTGAACAATGTGTGCTATCACAAACAATAGCTTGCTCACATTTAGGACAGAATGCATTTAACGACATAGTGCCAAATTCAGCATTACTGGGACAATCTGAAGTTATGTTTAGCAAACTTTTCAAACTTAATAAAATGGCAGAAAGACTTGAAAGACGGAATTTCGCACTTTGTGTTCAAAACGTGCAAGTTAACTGAACAGGTGTTATGCCGAAAAAGGCATGCCTGCCGTAGATTGCATCCCTCTCTCGGGAGCGCGCACCACAGAAACCGCGAGTGGAAAGCTGTCGTTTCCGTTTATGTAAGCTCAAACAATATAGGTAACATATTATACAACACTTTATTTGCCTAAATACAGATAAGAAATTACAAATGAATATGATACATCGCGTTTCTAAAAACAGTTGGCGACTTGCTCCTTAGTCAGTCACACGTATTTGGCTGCACTGTCATTATCCTCTCACATAAAAAGAATAAAAAACACATTATAATGGGAGCTACAGAGCCTTAATAACAACTAGGCTTAATCATCCCCGGTTTAATCTAGCAGTATTGTAGCTACCTTCAGTGAATCTTGCAAAGCTTAGTTAAGACACTCAAACACAAATGACTAAAAGTACTTGATGGGAGCTGCAGAAACGCTAAGTTAAAGGGGATGCTTTTTTCGACAACATGGTGCCAGAAAAGGCATCCCCTATTTATTCTCTCTGTATTGTAGCTACACGTGTGAAACTTACACAGGTTAGTCATTACATGCTCAAATACAATTTACTAAAAGTACTTGCTTAAACAATTTAGATAAAACCTACAGAAATGCAACATTTATAAGGATGCCTTTTTGGCACCACACAGTCAAAAATGGCATCCCCTATTTATTCTGGTTTTATTGTAGCTACATCAGTGAAACTAACAGGGTTTAGTCATTACATGCTCAAGTACAAATGACTAAAATACTTGATGGGAGCAACAGAAACGCTAAGTTAAAGGGGATGCTTTTTTGGCAACATGGTGCTAGAAAAGGCATCCCTATTAATTTTACATTTCTATAGGTCCCATCATCAAGTACTTTTAGTAAAGTGTATTTGAACATGTAATGACTAACCTGTGTAAGTTTCACTGATGTAGCTTTAATAAAACCAGAATAAATAGGGGGATGCCATTTCGCTCATTTCGGACTCAAAGCGAACCGTTTGGTTCATTTCAGAGGGTCTGAGTGTCATTTGGCTGTTCACATATACGCAAAAAAGATGACTAATCGATCTGAGTTCGCTTTAAGGGCTGAAACGGTCCTTATTCGCCAGCTACTTCTTCGTAGATTCCGTTCCATCTTAAATGGCTGGCCAGTACCGCTGAACCGCCAGTAGGAGTCATATGTGATACAATTTTATGCAAAGCGTTGACAGTCCAGTAATGCGCTGTTTAACAGGTGCGGTCAGTTTAAGGGCAGACATTTTTAAAATATTGTGGGTGCGGGTGGGCGGGTCAAAAAGTTATAAAACGGATTTCATTTTCGCTCAAACTTGTAAACTATTTGATCAGCTCCGGTCCGGTTTGGCTTTCCTGACGGGTCGGTTTGGGACGGGTGTTAAAAAAAGCCGAGCCGCGCAACAGTAATGGACACATTCAAACTGCAAACCTTTGGATAAAAATAGATTTTATATTTAGCCCAATATAAAAACCAATTAACCCGCAAACCTTGGGATGTAAGTCTATTCTTTAATACGCCTTAGAGTTTTAGGTCCTATTTATATGGCTCCTTTATTTCTGAACGTCTCGAGAATCTGACAGTCCTGAGTGAAAGAGTGTGAGACAGAGAGATAGAATACTGATTTATTAGACATTTTACTGCAGCGTTCTTAATTAATCACCCCCTAAACCTGACAAATAAGTCTATTCTTAATAGGCCTTAATGAGTTTTAGGTCCTATTTCTAATGGCTCCTCGTCCTTTACTTCAAAATAAAAAAGAAAGAGTTAAAAAAATGATTAATTATCTATCAAAAAAAGAAATTATAATGAAAGCACAGTGCCCTTTGGTAATGTGTACATAATATTTGTCATCAAACTGTGATACCTGATAATGTCAATATATATGTCTGCCATACCTTGACATAGCCCATATATGTGCATATGCTTGGGGAATCTTTTAAAATGAAATGAACAGGAATTAATGGGGCATTTTATGTAAATATTGTACAGACCTATAAAAGACATCACCCATGTGCAACAAACCAGCATTAAACCAGCTTTCATTGTGTACTTCAGTCCACTGCTGCTCCAACAGTATCTCTGGCAGGGCTGCTGCTAGTCTCATGAACAGCACAAACTAATTTTTGCAGTTTTAATTATAAAGTGAGTAGGTCTGCAATGTTTAGGCTAATTAATGGGTAAGTACAGCAGTTTATCACAATAATATGTCAGCTAATGTGGGTTCTGTACCGCTGGACCATCTTGTTGGACTTACTGTTATAAATAAATGAATGAATAAATATATAAATAAATAAAACGTGATTTCTTCAAAGAGCATTTTGTCAGTGATTTAGTGTTGTGTACGTTTTCTGAAAGTATTCTCAATAAATAGCAATCAAAGAAGTTTGTTTTTTAAATAGTGATTCATATTTATTATCTGAATACAGTAAAACAGCCCGACAATCGCGGGGGTTATCCGCCAGCTAGTTCCCCTAAAGTTTACACATGGCGTAGTCGAGAATGTCTTGGTCTGCTGAAGCATTAAGATAACCCTTCATAACCCTTGAATTCAGTAATTAAGAGGTGTGTCCAAATATTTTTGTCCATGTAGTGGACTTGTTCATAGCATGACCCATTTAGTGTCTGTACAGTGCAGTGCCTTCTGTTCGTGCTTCATCCTTACAAGGTACTGAATCTTTCCACTCGTTGCAGAACTGAAAGTGAAAGAGAAAGCGGATACTTCACGACTGTGCAGCCAGAGTTAGACACTTTCCTCGGTTCCTGTAGATGGTTTCTCGGAAATAATCTGCTTTGCCGGAAGCTGTGCCGTGTTTGGTGAGGGTTCTGGGTGTGTTTGGGAATGGGTCTGGCTGTGCTTGGGGAGGGGTCTGACTGTAAAGGAACTGATTTCTGTCTGCAACAGAAACTTCGTCACTCAAAACAAACTGCAGCCACGGAGAGAGCGGTCACGCGGTAAGGTTTATTTTATCGCTCTTTTATTTACTGCAGAAATTATAGTAAACAAATTGGCAACATAGCTGCACTTGTAGATTGAAGGCATGAGTGTGAAACCCCTCAATCTTAAATTTAAGGCATTACTTCAGGAGGTTCTATTATTTATTATTTGCAAGTTTGAAAAAGTAAGGGGAACATTCAGTAATTTAACTCCTTAATCAGCCTTAATCTGTGCACTTCCTCCTTTATTTTACCCTAATGTCCTGTATGGGAATTCAAGGGGTAAAATTATAGTGTTGGTTTCGTAGTGTAAAGGTGTTTAAATGTTTCCTCTGCAGGAGTGAAGTTTTTTTTACTGACTCCAGAGCAAGATAGCATCATGTCCTGGGAACCCATGCCAGAACCTATATGTTTGGTGGAAAATGTGAATAGTTCACTGCTTGTGAGTGAGGAAGCCATTAAGTACCTGCATGGCATCAACCAGCCGGTGGTGGTGGTGTCTGTGGTGGGACTCTACCGAACCGGGAAGTCGTACCTCATGAACCGCCTGGCAGGAAAACAAACTGGTAAGAGCAAACTCAAATATAGTCACATGCAATAGGCATTTATGAACATTTATTTAAGTACATTTTACTTGTAATACTGTAAGTTATACTACAAGCATTAAAAAGGTATTAAAATATTTTTATATGAAGCCAGTTTTAAGAGTTTCAAGAGGTTTTGTTAAGTACTATAATCAGGCCGTGTGAATTTTCTTTTCTGTATTTCATTATTTGCTCTTACTTAGTCATGTTTGGGTGCTCTGTAAACATTCTTCAGACATTCAATTAAAATAAACATATGAACTGATATATGCTTTTGTTGTTAACAGGTTCATGCAGCTATCCATTTCTATCAGTTTTGTTGATAATGATCATGTATGATGTTCTTTCAAACTGAGGGTTACTACATTAACAAAATATTTTAAATCATAATTGTTTGGGGCTGTTTAAGGTTTCGCTCTAGGCAGCACCATTGAGTCGAAGACTAAGGGTATCTGGATGTGGTGTGTGCCACACCCTTCTAAACCTGGACACACGCTGGTGCTGCTGGACACGGAGGGACTGGGGGACGTGGACAAAGTAAGGACATAGCATACGTACTAAAAACATGCATTAGAAGATGCAAAGTCAATTTAAATTAGGGCTGAGCAATTAATCGAAATTGTATCGAAATCGCAATGTGAATATGCGCAAATTCTTTTTGCTATTTAATCCAAACAGCCTGAACCAAACGCCTAAACAGGTTACAGGTCATTGATAAAGATCTGTTTGTTATCCTTTGGGAAAAATGTTTCATATTCACACTATAAAACATGTCTGTGTGTGGCAAAATCTTGATTAAAATCGAATTCGCAATTTTGTTTAAAAAAATCGTGATTGGTTTCTTTTGTCCATATCGCACAGCCCTAATTTAAATTAAAACAAAGTTTGCTTGTAAAATCTGCTGTTGTTTTAACCATTCCTGGAACCTTATAATAAAAAAGATACAATGCTTCACGTAATTAAGAAATCAAGTGTACTGTCTTTATTTTTTGTGTAATATAGTGTAATATTGTTCTGGATGTTTATACATGCAATGTTATTAGGATTTTGTGAATTTCCACCCTATTTCAGTACACGGGTCAGCTAGTGGCCTGGTGGTTAGGGAGTTGCCCCTGCAATCAGAAGGTTGTGGGTTTGAATCCCTGCTCCTTGGGAGCTGTGTTCCTGGCTGCCCGCTGGTTCACTTGGCAAATGGGTTTAATGCGTTAAATGCAGAGAAATTATTTTACTGCTGGCGTGTGTTAACATACAACCAAATGGTCAGTTTATATGGTGTACAATGTTTGCGTTATATTGCTCAGCTTCTTACTGCAATGAGGTTTTTTATTCTTATTTCAGGGAGACTCTAAGAACGATGCCTGGATCTTCTGCCTGGCTGTCCTTCTCAGCAGCACTCTGGTCTACAACAGCCGCGGCACCATCGACAACTCGGCAGTGGAAAAGCTGCAGTATCCTTCATCCTATTTCACACACATACATACAGAAAATCAACATTCAGCATCCATTCAGTATGGAACCAAGTGACAAAGAGTAACGCCGTAAATTGGCCGCAAACCACTGGGCAGCTGGTGGCCTAGTGGTTAGGGAGTTGCCACAACAGTCAGAAGGTTGTAGGTTCCCTTGGGCAAGGTACCATCCCTATACACTGCTTCCCAGGTGCTGCGTTCCTAGCAGCTTCACTGGTTTAATGTGTTAAATGGGTTAAATGCAGAAAAAAATTCCACACATACGACAAATGGTCACTTTACTCTTTTTACACTTACACTTTTCTTAGCCACCCAGAGGGAATAAGGAATGTAAGAAATGTTTAGGCTTTTAAGAAATTCTATCAGTTTCATAATTCATCTTGACCCACACACACATATAAACAATGCATCTGAAATGTTGACCCATCATCCCAACACCTGCATGGTTGTTTCCCTGAACATACTCTAGCTATGTCACTGAACTCGCAGACCACATTAAGGTCAAGTCGAATCCGCCAGCAGGGGCCGAAGATGAGGATGAGGATGCAGAAGACACTCAGTTTGTGCAATTCTTCCCAAATTTCATTTGGACGGTTCGAGACTTTGTTTTGGAGCTGGTGATCGAGAAGAAGGGCCGGGTCACTGAGGACGAGTACCTGGCGTTCGCCCTTCAGCTGAAGAAAGGTAAAATGGCGTTTGACAACAAAAATACACTTATATCAATAGGAATCTTACATATTCTTTGCGCATCCACTTCTTCCTGCAAAGATAGTTATTTCTGCATGGGCTAGAAATGTAAGTAACCTCTATAGACTATGTAGCCAACAAACTCCTGGGTATCATCTAGCCCAGGCCCCGTGGTGTTAATCCCTGAGTATAACGTATAAATAGCAGGATTCTAAAGTTTTGTGTGCGATTTTCAGCCTCTGTCAGTCTGATAAAGTGGCTGTGCATGAGGACAAGTTCAAGACTCTCTCCTACTCTGGCCTTCGTTTTGTCCACCTCAGTACCACCTGGTGGTGATTCTCAGGCACTGCAGTTAAAGTTTATGGTTGTAGGTTACTATTGTTTGGGTTCAGAAACATAACATGTAACATTCCCCATTCACGTTCAGGCCATATATGGACACTAGGGCTGTTCATGAATATTACATTTATAGTATATTTTTGTATGTCAATATAGTGATGTATGTCAATTTGACGATTTAATTGGATATCAGAGATAACAGAGTTAACTAAACTACTCTACAAAGCCTTTTTTGTAACCTTTAGACATACACTAAAGTAAACATTCCTTTCATTTCTGATCCATGCTGTAGGCGCTGGCATGAAGGAAAGCAGGTACAATCTTCCACGCCAGTGTATTCGAAACTATTTTCCAACTCGGAAGTGCTTTGTGTTCCCAT
>JBBPCY010073522.1:0-10253 GCA_037974405.1 Brachyalestes nurse | reverse complement strand
TATATTTATACCCCACATAAACTTTGGGTCATGCCCAACATTTTTCTAATTTACAATAAGTCTCTATCTTTAACCCCTTTTAAGCGATAAGCTTTTGAAATATTGATGTAAAAATCCAGTACTTCTTTAAAAAAAAAACCTGGTGCTTAAAGGGTTAATTTTATATGATAAATTAATCTGATGTTGAGAAAGTCTTTGTGGATGCACCCCCTCTAGAACAGCTTTCCGCGTGTCGGTCTTAAATATATCGAAATATACACGGCAGACATACTGACTCTAATCCAATCTGGCACATGCAGGCTGCGGTTGCATCATCATTGCGTCATCACTGTTTCGGTCGCGTTAAAAATTAAGTCGAAACCGAAAACGCATTTTTTGCATAAATGCATAATTGTCAGAGGCCGAATATTCGGTGCATCCCTACTAAAAAGCCTTTTTTGTTTTTACCCGACATTTCTGTAACCATTAAACCAGGCAAGCTAAACTACACCCAAAGAGAGCACTAAACTTTCCATGGATCATTTTGCCACAACTTGTTATACAATAACGATGACAGCCCGCTCAATGAGGGATAAAAAACAGGTTGTAAAATAGAAGTTGTGGTCATGTAAAACTGAATTATATAAAATCATAAATCTAATAAAAGGACCACAGAAACAGCTATATACTATATGTAGTATATGGCTCCTTTAAAATTTGCTCAAGAATGCTTAAACTGTTTTGTATGTTTGTGCATGTCTTCTCTTACCTGTGTGAATCCGAATGTGTCGAACAAGCTGGCTGGGTTTTTTAAAGGTTTTTCCGCAGTGATGACAGGTGTTGGTGAAGCCACTCCGATCAATGTTCTTCTTGTAGTTTCTCGAACTGGTAATTATGGGCCTGAAACAAGAATATTTCACAACAATTCAGATATACAGGTCCGGAAAGAAATGAGACCACTGCCATTTATTTTTTGAATCAGCATCTCTGTGAGTATGACAACCATTCCATGCCAGTGTCTCTTGAATTCCTACACAAGCACACCTCATTCTGCTTTATAGCAAAACACTACTAGAAGTACAGTAATCCCCCGCTCTTCGCGGGGTTTATATTTCAAGAGCACCCGCATATAATGAAAAAACACGTTGTGTTTTGGTTACAAAAATGATTATTTTTATAGTGTAAACCCTAAATATGCTCCCAAATATGCTCCCAGAGCACTTTAATTTCATTTTAAACTCGGTTTAATGCATTACCCTTAAAGAAAATGTAAAGGTAAACCGATATTCGCCTTATTTTACGGTAATAAAAATGCAGGGCTTTAAACAAGAGAAACACTGAGACGATCCACGGGGGAAATTCTGGTCTGGAGCGCCACAGACGCTTCAAACGGTAGCAACAAAGAAGAATAAATAATCAGAAAACTATTGAAACCCGGAGGAAAATGCTTAAAACCTGACAAAATTGTTAACAAAAGGTAGATGTTTGTTGATGATGTTTAAAATGTGTTCCCCTGGAATATTATTCCAAACCAGCAACTGCAGTCTATTTGGTGTCAGCAGCAGAATGTTTCTCTTTTTTTATTTAGTATTTTTACATTGTGTTCTGCTGCTGTCCTTAACTGCATTTCTGCTGTCTTTTGGTCTGCCATTGTGTAAGGTGGTCTTTCAGTAAACGATATACACAATGCTGCTAAATAGCCTGCTGTTAGATAGCACATGTTGATTAAAAAAGGTTTTAAATTAAAAAATGACAAGAACGCTTCTGCTGCCTTGATTTAAGACAATCATTTATTTTAGTATCTTGTTTTAAGAAATTGTACTCCCATGAGCCTTTGCGGACCAGCATGAGTGGCCAGTTGGCTGTTTATGCGTGTTTTTGGGATACTAGAGGGGGATAGAATTGTGTTGTGTGTTATATTGTATTATCTGTGTTATGAAAAGAATCATTGACAAAGGGCAGCCCTGGCGGAGTCCAACCCTCACAGGGAACGAGTCCGACTTACTGCCGACTATGCGGACTAAGCTCTGGCACCGGTTGTACAGGGAGCAGCCCTTATCCGACACCCCATACTCTCGGAGTATGGACAGAATTTCTAGGCGTAGCCGGGGTGTTGAGGGGGTCCGGTTTGGTGACCTCAGGATCAGGTCTTTGCTTTTTGCAGATGATGTGGTTCTGTTGGCTTCATCGGGCCATGACCTTCAGCTCTCACTGGAGCAGTTTGCAGCCAAATGTGAAGCGTCTGGGATGGGCATCAGCACCTCCAAATCCGAGACCATGGTCCTCATTCGGAAAAGGATAGAGTGCTCACTCTGGGACAGGGATCAGATCCTTCCCCAAGTGGAGGAGTTTAAGTATCTCGGGGTCTTGTTCACGAGTGAGGGAAGGACAGAGCGGGAGGTCGACAGACGGATTGGTGCGGCGTCAGCAGTGATGCGGACGCTGCATCGATCTGTCGTGGTAAAGAAAGAGCTGAGCCGAAAGGCTAGGCTCGCGATTTACTGGGTGATCTACGTTCCTACTCTCACCTATGGTCACGAGCTGTGGGTAGTGACCGAAAGAATGAGATCATGGATAAAAGCGGCCGAAATGAGTTTTCTCCGTGGGGTGGCTGGGGTCTCCCTTAGAGATGAGAAGCTCAGTCATCTGGGAGGAGCTGCTCCTCCACATTGAGAGGCGCAAGATGAGGTGGATCAGGCATCTGGTTAGGATGCCTCCTGGACGCCTTCCTGCGGAGATGTTCCGGGCACGTCCCACCGGGAGGCGACCTCAGGGAAGACCCAGGACACGCTGGAAAGACGATGTCTCTCAGCTGCCCTGGGAACGCCTCAGGATCCCCCTGGAAGAGCTGGACGAAATGGCCGGGGCGAGGGAAGTCTGGGTTTCCCTGCTTAGGCTGTTGCCCCTGTGACCCGACTCCGGATACGCGAGAGATAATGGATGGGTGGGTGGGTGGGTGGGTGGATGGATGGATGTTATCTGTGTTATTTGTGTGGTTTAAACTCTTTTTCGTCCATCACGATGCTCTGGAGCGTTATCTACCGGAGTGTAGTGATGGACGAGAGGGGCGGGAGGTTATTGGAAAAGGGAGTTGTACTGGATTGTGCCTGTTGGGGGTGCAGTACACCCTGCCGGGAGTCTGATTAATTTAAAGCTGTAAAGCTGATTAATAATCAGGACTTCCTTGTAAATCACACGCTCGCCTTAGTATCTTAATGTAAGCTTTTATTGCTAGTTATAAATCTTGTATCAAGGTATCAGGTCTTAAAGTCAGCTGAATAAAAAGCATATTATACGATTTTTTTTGCTAGTTATTCCTTATTTTAAGACATACGTTCTTATACTCAGCTCAGTCAGAAAAATGCGTTTCCTCATTTTAAACAATTCTTGCTTAAATAAGTGTAATTGCATTGCTTGTAATAAGCACAGTTTGCTACAATTCTAGCATCTAGTTTTAAGGCACGTTATGATTTTTTTTAGTTGGTATATGATTTTGCTAGGTTTAAGAATTCTTGCTAAGAATTTCTCTCTTACCCCATTGGCAGATTTCTTTGCTCAATACAAGACAATTTTAGTAGGTTTAGGAATATTAAGCTTATTCTAGAAGGGCATTTTTTGCAGTTTGTTAGTTTTGCATCTGCTCTCTGCTGTCTCTGCGTTAGCTGTCCGCTAGCTTTGTGCTGTCTTTTGTGTTAGCTCAGTGTTAGCTCTGTGCTAACCGGGGCTCTGTGTTTCTTACTGTTTAAAGCTCCGCAGCGTGAAAGGACGGAACAAACCACCACCACGGGACTCCATCCTCCCACTGCTCGGGCTCCATGCGCCAAACCGAGTGTGCACTAGTAATTTCTGTATCTTACAGTGCAAAACACCCAAAAAATCAAATGGGCACTGTTATGTTTATCCACAGTGTAACTGTACCAAACATCACCACTTTAGACAAATCAGATTCCCATGTATGAAGCAATTCTCTACATTTTACAGAACTGTTAAATTTTTAACTGTATATTTGATCACAGTGCCATCTTTTTTAATTTGTCACGACTTTATAAAAGCAGCAAGCCAATCAAGACATTGCAGTGTGTTCCAGTGATTTTAGTATAGTTATTGTTTTATTTATCTACAACTAAAAGAATGTACAGATCTATTCTATGTTTACTATGACTGAGCATACAAACCTGATCTTGATATGAGTCTTCATATGCTCCTTCAGCAGAGAGGCTGAAGTTAACTCTTTGCTGCAGGTCCTGCAGGTGTACATCTTGGTTCCGGAAAGTTCTTTGCGATGTTCCTCCAGGTGTAGGGATAGCTGACTCTGCAGGATAAACTCATCCCCGCACTCTGAACACAAAAAGTTCTGAACATTGCGGCACAACCAAGGAGAAGATGAAAAAGAAAAGGTGAAAAAAAAGTTAGGTCACAAATCAAGCTCACAATTTTCCACTATTATCTATAAAAAAAGGCAAAAGTACTGACAATCACTGGGCTAAAAAAACAACACTGAGACTGCATTTCTGTATAAGACCAGGTCAAATACATGTCCACAAAACTGGCCCTTTTCAGTTTCTGAATCTTTGAAGGCAATAACTTGTTCCAGAGGAAAACTCCTGACCTCCTCTTTTTCATGCACCATGATGTGGGACTTCAAGCTGGCCACTCGGGAGAATTTTTTATCACACACAGGGCACGTGGGGTCAGAGGGATTGTGCGTAGATTTATGGAGTCGGAGGTTGAAATCCACATTAAATGACTGAGAGCAGAGGTCACAGCGATGTGGCTGGAAACAAACACATAAGAAAACATTATAAATGTGATCATTAAACTCTGAATGAAATGATAAAATGTTAATTGCTACTGCAATATTGCCTTTTGCCATTGTGATAGAGAAGTCTGACATATAAAAGAGCCCTATAAGCAGAAGTTTCTAATGTGTTGTAAAAGAACCCTGACCACAGCTCCAGATGAGTTTACAAGAGTGTTTTAATAAAAGCTAATTTTAGTCATTCGACAAATGTAAATCATTTTGTTGTGATAATTCAGGCCAATTTTTAATAAAACAAATAATTTCCTCTTTCTGACACACTAATTTTCTGTAACCACTTAATCCTCAATTAACACAAGGCAGGGACTCAAAGTCAAAGTGAACTTTGTCATCTCGTATACAGAGAGACGAAATGGCGCAGTTTCCACAGTGTACATACACTGCAACAGACATAAGACATTGTGAAACAAACAACAGTGCAAATAAGAAGTATAAAATAGGGTAAGGGTGGGATTTGACCTGTCCTTTGTGTGTGGACAGCTCTCTGTACACTGTACATAAATATGTAAGAAAATTAAAAAATGAGCAAACAGCATAACCAGTATAGCCTGTGTAAACAGTATAAAACAGTATGAAACAAGTGAAAATAGCTTTTAAAGAATTGTGCAAACAGTATGGCAGTATAGACAATATAACTAGTACACACAGTATTACCAATTATAAATAGCAAGTATGGACTAAACACACAGCATGTGTAATGCCTGTAGAAAAGCATTCTCTGTATTGTTTTAGGATACAATAGGAAATTTTCATTCCATCATTTTGCAGCAAAAAGTCAGATAACTGCCATTTATAGCATGCAATGTCAATGCAGTCCCAGTCTACAGTGTATTCACTTGCCTTGTCATTAGCTTCATGTTCACGGAGGTGTCTATGTAGCTGGTTCTCTGTGCTATAGATTTGAGAGCAGATGCTACATCTGTGCTCCACTTCGCAAAAACCTTCAGCCTTCAGCTCTTCCACTCCATCTGTGGAAAAGGGAAAAAATGACAATTGTTAAAAATGGCAAAGCAGCAGCATTAAAATGCATTTCAACTGACCATCAATATTATAAGCACTTTTAACACTCCAAAAAATGACCCAATTTATTATAATACGCTATAATAATAATAATAATAATAAGATATGCCCTTATTTTTGCCAAAGTAAAATTAAAGGGCTATATCCAAAAGCAAAACTAAAAAGTTTGGTATATTGTTTTACTGTCTAAATTGCACCACTGTAAAATAGGTTTACGTTTACTGAATAAAATAATAATGGTTTCATGACACAATTAAACTGAATTATTTTGTGGTCAGACATTTACATTAGTAAACAGTATGCAAAAATCAATTAAGTAACTGATTAAGTTTTCCTGTTTATTTTTTAAATAATATTAAAAAAAATATCTAAAAATGTAAATCATACCTCTGGACGCAATAGGTATATTTCATCATGTCACTAATAACATATCCCTAGGTAAAAGGGAAAGCAGGGAAAAACTAAAACGTGAAGAGTTGGGGGAGCTCCATTATAAAAGTTGGGAACCACTGAAAAAAGTTAACCACTGGTTTAAAGTGAACCATCCAAAATAGCGAGATGAAATTTTTACTGTTTTTACTTTAAATAATCACGAATTGAGAGCGGGCTGACGAATCTTTAATAAGCCTACTAACCACAGGTGACAAAACTGTGAAGGCTCAAAACCCTCATGCTTTTCTACACTACTTTATGCCAATGTGCTCACAATTCTAACAAAAGTTCCAGTTGAAGTGTTATTTTTAGTGTGAGCAACATGTCTTTCTGTTCTTTTTTTGTAGTACCAACATCAGTGTTTTGTCTATACAGTTCTTAAAACGTAAGTGAAATTATCTACTGCATGTGGAACAAATTCTTTGACAAATTTGACTTCTACTAGACAGGAGGTGAATGACCTGGAAACCCGTTCCTTTGAAACATCGTTTTAATTACAATACCGAGTGGACAGCGTGACTGAAATGTTAGCGGGGAGAAAGTCAGGCACCACACACTCATTAAACTACACACAACCGCTTTCATAACCGGTTGCCATTTTTAACCCTACAAGCTTTAATATTTCAGCAAAGAATCTGGGTGCTGTTTAACATCCTTACTATATACAACAGCTATGAGGCTAGTGCACGTGTCTGGCTTAAAACTTACATTAACTTTGACCCTGGACCACAAGTGTGCACTTTGGTGTCTGCTCTGTTAGCTGTGTTGATAATTTTGTGTCTGCTCTGTTAGCTGTGTTGATAGTTTGGTGTCTGCTCTGTTAGCTGTCTGCTCTGTTAGCTGTGTTGATAGTTTGGTGTCTGCTCTGTTAGCTGTGTTGATAGTTTGGTGTCTGCTCTGTTAGCTGTGTTGATAGTTTGGTGTCTGCTCAGTTAGCTGTGTTGATAGTTTGGTGTCTGCTCTGTTAGCTGTTTGTTAGTTTGGTGTCTGCTCTGTTAGCTGTTTGTTAGTTTGGTGTCTGCTCTGTTAGCTGTTTTTAAGTTTGGTGTCTGCTGTTAGCTGTTTGTTAGTTTGGTGTCTACTATGTTAGCTGTTTGTTAGTTTGGTGTCTGCTCTCTGCTGTCTCTGGGTTAGCTGTCCGCTAGCTTTGTGCTGTCTTTTGTGTTAGCTCTGTGCTAACCGGGGCTCCGTGTTTTTCACTGTTTAAAGCTCCGCAGCGCGAAAGGACGGAACAAAACACCACCGCGGGACTCCGTCCACCCGCTCCTCGGGCTCCACGCGCCAAACCGAGTGTGCACTAGCGAAAGGACTGGTATCATTCCGCCTTCGTCCATCCAGCACAAAGGCGGCGCATCCGGGGAACTATATACCCCACACACACTCGCTTTTTTTTTCCGCTGTATGCGGGTTCCTCCGCCAGACGCGGTCCTCTCTTCACAGATAAACAGCTCTACTTTTTTCTTGGTGCAGCCTTGTCGCGTGTTACCTGCGTCCGCGTTGCCGTTCCCCCAATGTTTGCGCGGCCGGCCCCGCGGCATAGTTCCCCTTCAACGCGGCGTTCTGTGAACTGGCTGCTTTTCAAAATGGCGTCCACAGCTCGTCACCTCCACGGCAGATATTATGGAGAACACAGAAGATCTAAAAACATGAAGGTTTCGAGGCGGAGGCGTGTTAAGATTTCATTCTATGAAGTTTATTTGTGGTGTCGGTTATGAACACATACATACATTACACATACGCTCGTTAACCTGGTGACAAGCCAACTAAAACCACGCCAACTTAAAGGTGGAGAAACCATCTGTTCACCGATGTAAGACCGGATGATCTACTCCAGCACTTGAAATGGTCTTGTGTCCCAGTCGCTGATCACCATGAATCTTAAACGTTTAAAAACGGGTTGTTTTTTAATTATGCAATTGTTTTCCGTTACTGAAGGCAGTATGAGTAAATACTACAGTTGTATATTAGACCTAAAATGTATGAAAAAGGAGCACTTTTGTTATATTTGAGTGAGACCAAAACTTTATTTTTGTGGATAAACTGAGGGTTTCTGGCGATTGTGGCATGCTCTAGTCTAAATCATGTTTTGAACACTTTGAACAATTTATGCTACAGTTAAAGAATTGTTTGTTGCTACAAGCTACAAATTTCATTAAAAGTTGTCATCTTGTCTTTATTTTTAGTTGGCACATACTTTAAACAGTTCAAGCTGTAAGCTAATGATGGTTATATAAGAGACGCAGCATGTTGGTGTGATGAGCTGTACATTTTACGTCCAATGTACGCATGATCTGATTAGTTGTCTAATCGCAAAAATAATCAGTGACTAGTCGACTATCAAAATAATCATTTGTGGCGGCCCTACTTCCAAGTATCACCTAAAACCTTTGTCTATTGATGTTCTGCATGTGACGTCACTTTTTTCCTGCGCCTTTATAGGACGTGCTGGACGGCAGAAGTGAGTAGGAGCGATTGGACGGAAAGTGTTTTAGTAGTTTAAAAGACAACAGAGATTCACAGGCATAATAAAAATGGTTATTTCGTGCTGTGCGATGGGCTGTTCCTATTAACACATTTTTCATGCATGTAATATTATGTATGTACTTAACCCTCAAAGTCGCAGAATTGCGACAAGACGTCATCATAAATAAAACAGACTGTAGTTACAAATATAATGTAATATAGCATTTGTATTCCCAATCACTAGTTAGCAGACCTGTAGTACTTTGATTTAAGACCAAAATTACATCATCTTCCTGTTCAAAGTTTTGCAAAAGTATTGGCACCCCCCTAAATCCTTTCAGATCGTCCTGCTCGGACACGCTTCCTCCGAAACCCACCAAACTTCATGTGGTCCCTCAGGCCAACGTCCCTGACACACAAACATGGTCGGTGATGACCTGCACTCGTCTTTTTCTTTTCTTTCGCTCATCCATTTTTTTCCCATTCACTTCCATTCATTTTTAACCCCATTGAAATGAATGCAGTTTCAGAAGCAGAGACTTTCAGGCTCCATACAGTGACCAAGCCTATTGAAACTTCATATGAGACCTCAGGCCACGCCCCCAAAGACTCTCCTGTTTAAACTGAACAAAAGTATTGGGACAGAGCTGTCATGCAAAACTATGTGGACAAGTATTGAGACACAAACACTCACACACAGTATGTTATGCTGATGCTATGCTAATGTTAATGCTATGCTAATGCTGTGCTAACACTGATGATAATGCTAATGCTGTGTTCTGCATTTGAGCAAGCACACTTTGCATTTTCTTTGCGGAAATGCAGTCTAGTTACATTACGTGCTTCTATTACTTGTTAGCTACATTGGCCACATAGCACTCTGTGGAAATGCAGTGTAGTTTCTTCATATTCTGCTTCCAGAGATCCAGACTTTCTTGTATTTGAGTGTGGTCTTGAGGAACAGTTCTCCAGGCTTCCTGAAGGACTTTCGAAGGCCCTGTTGCAAATCTGTAGCAGTAACAAGGTGTTACAGGTTATCGTTAGTGGACCCACAAATTCTACATTGGTGTTCTTCTATGAAACGTTTAAATTATGAACAATATCTAAATATAAGGTGCTGTTATGTGCTGTTGAGTCGTGGTTGTTGTGGTTATTGTTCCATTTCAGATAAAAACACCAAAAAAACGTACTGTGTCCAAGTACTGACCCACACACTCTGTCTTTTTGACCTCCCCTTTAATGAACGTGTGCAGGCCTGAGCTCAGGAAGCTCTAAAGCGCCCTTCAGGAGGGAAAGCGCCACCAATGACTTCCTATTCTAGATGCCCTTCACATTGGAATGTTTCCTTTTTCTCCATTCGTCCAGAGTTTGTTGGCCTGTTGCCTCTTTTAAGGAGTTCTCAGGTTCCCACTATAGTCTGTAGAAACACATTATTTATCCACAAAGGCTCAAACAGTTGTTTCTGAAGAGACACATCAGGTCTGTCTTTAGTGTAGAGACACATCAGGTCTGTCTTTAGTGAAGAGACACATCAGGTCTG
>JBBPCY010073521.1:0-10253 GCA_037974405.1 Brachyalestes nurse | reverse complement strand
TCCCCATCACTCAGTATAACTGTCCTCTCTCTCTCTCTCTCTCTCTCTGGGGGGGTAGGGTGGTCCTCCCTCTCCCCCATCATGATGCTATTTAGCACTGTTTGCATGACTGAGTTTTCTCTGGGGTTTTTTGAGTGTAAAAGGATTCTGATAATTTACTCCCTGTTACTTGTTCTCTTTTTCGTCCTTTATGTGAATGCAGGTCGACCCACTAGCTACTGTGAGTTGATGGGTAAAGCTGACATCTGGTTAATCAGAACCTACTGGGACTTTGAGTATCCGCGGCCCCTCCTGCCCAACTTCAGATACATCGGCGGGGTCCACTGCAAGCCTGCAAAACCACTGCCACAGGTAAAGCACATCTACACCTACCTGTGTTACTGTAGTCTGTAACAGACTGTGGTTTGTGGTGAGCTTTCATCTCATACACAAAACTGGGTAGCACTCATAAGGCTCTTATTCCAACTGGCATTAACGTACTTAGACATTCATAATGACCCAATCCAGGAAACGTCCATCACCATCCCACTTTCTGAGAAGAAACCGATGAAAACAGGCTTTATGATTAAGCTTTTAGAAATTGAGTTTGAATTGGGTTTGACTTTGATAAAAACTGCAGAAGATTTATATTGTAGAAGATTTACGGAGGTCCCATGTAGCCTTGCGACCCCTATTTACCCAAAACTGTAGTTCTGTCAGGAATGGTCACTCGGTGTCTGTTTTTCACTCTTCTGAATCTTTTGTGTATTTGTGTGTGTCTGTTTCTGTGTGTGTGTGTGTGTGTGTGTGTGTGTGTGTATGTGTGTGTGTCTAGGATCTGGAGAAGTTTGTCCAGAGCTCAGGGGATGATGGGATTGTGGTGTTTACTCTGGGATCCTTCATCAGTAACATGACCAAAGAGAGGAGCAACATGATCGCGTCTGCACTCGGGCAGATCCCTCAGAAGGTTCTTCAGAGTATACACACACACACACACTCACACACACACACACACACACACACACCTGAACAAAACTGACATTTAGGATTATTTTGGCTCATTTTCCAAAAGCAGATAACCGGATTTATGATGATTTTATTGTATGGATTCATAAATAAGTATTTACGGTAATATGTTATTTTATTGTATTCTATGTTATATATTCCACAACTTGTATTTGTTATTGACAGGTCTTATGGAAGTACAGTGGGGAGAAGCCAGACACTCTGGCTCCAAACACCAGAATTTATGACTGGATCCCTCAGAATGACCTGCTAGGTCAGTACTGAACAAGATCTGGTGCTCAAAACTGAACTTACAGTGAGGCTAACTCGCGCTAGTCGAGCTCAGCTTTGATTCAGAAGGAGAAAAAGTGTAATGTAATATAAGTATAGTTCAGTCATTTCAGAACAAAGAGACAGATCTGCAAAAAAAGGGGAAGAACATGGAGTCTCCGACACTGGGATACCAATACCCTGCTAGCTTTAGCAGTCTCAATATTACTTTAGCTTAAAGGTTAGCTGTGATTAATTATTTACTGCCTAGTTATGAAGGAGTGAATTAGAACCGTATATTAAAATGGAATATGACTGTAAGAATAATTCTGTGGAAGCTGAAGGAAAAATCTCAAGTAAAAACCAGAGGGATGAGCAGACTTCCGGTGAAACGGCTCGGTCCATTGCGTCTTGCGTGTAATGAAGGTTAGCTTTTGATGAAAAATAATGTTTAACCATTTGTCACAACAATCATTCAAGTACAGCGGATTCTCAGGTTACAACAGGGTTACAATGAAAACATTAAAAAATTGACGTGTGTTTTGTCGTACGCCGTTAGTGACGTACTTATGGACTCCGTGGGTGAACTAGTTTGGTTGCGCGCGGTGGAAGAATGCGCAGTAACGTGGGGTATGAGTGAGGGAGGTGGCACCCTCAGTACAATACAGTGAACAAGTCCAGAATATTTATTTTCCTTTTCTCCTGTGGCTTAGTTGTGTTTTTATGTTCTAGATCATGATTTTACTGTGTTAGGATCGGTAAGCGACTCAGGCTTGGGTTTGTTTCGACTTACACCAAAATTCGCAGGAAAGGATCAGTGCTGTAACCTGAGGACCCCTGTAATGCAGGAACCTGAGGCTCTGTTTTCTCTGAGCCGTTCCTCTGAGGATTCTGATAGCTGGAGTTAGCCATTAGCAGCACTAGCACATCCTTGCTGCAGTTTGACTAAATTAATCAACATTTTATTTTAGCAAAATGTAGGACCAGGATGCCTGAGCTTCATCACAGCCGCTGTGGAAAAGAGGAGTATGTTAATAGGATGGCTACTGATGAGGTAGCTAGTTAGAACACAATGTTACGAGCGAAGAAGTGTCGGCTAGCTGTGCAGGCTGGACACTTAACACTAGAACCGCCAAAGTTATTGATACGTTCTACTGAAACGTGAGGTCTTTATTTAAACTCGAGAAACAAAATATGCTCTTGCCATTTTTTGAATTGAGCTTCTTCCTTTGGAAGATAAGAACTTGCCAGCTCTCTGTGGTCATTTATTTATCCCAGCTTCTAAACTAGAATCAATAAAACAGGTTCAAACGTCTTCTGAGGTCACAGAGAAGCTATCCAGACATTTTTTTAACATTAATTCACCCTCACATTCCTAATTATTCTCATCTGATTGTATATTTTATGTCCAGGTCATCCTAAAACCAGAGCTTTCCTCACCCACGGCGGCACTAACGGTGTGTATGAGGCCATATACCACGGCGTGCCGATGGTGGGGATCCCCATGTTCGCTGACCAGCCCGATAACATGGTCCACGTGAAGGCTAAAGGCGCCGGCCTGTTTCTGAACTTCCACAGCATGCAGCCGCAGGACCTGGTTCAGGCTCTTCAAACTGTCATCACTGAGCCCAGGTTAGAACCTGACCAACAGAACACAGGTGTTTGTGTTGGGACCAAATAGTTTATAATGTCACTCTTATTTATTTTATTATAGTTTACGTCAGTAAAGATTTTGCGTTTAACCCACAATTCTGGTCAACACTTTGGAATCGCTTTATATGAATCGTTTTCATGATGTCTGTTGTTTTATACGCAACAATAAAAGTTGTTGAAATATAACACCACATAAAATTAATATCTGTTGTATTTAGTAACAAGAGATTAATATGTAATATGCTTTATACATCTACTGACTGTGGCATTTTATTTTTATTCTTATTATAGCTGAAGAAGGCGCCTCCTCTCATCTAAGCCCATTTTGAATTTTGGCTAAATTGACTATTAATATCCAGTGTAGAGTACTGCATGCATATTCAAATTTTTGATTGGTTGATCAGGATCCAAGTACCAATTATTTTAAAAATTCAATTTTTGCGGTCATGTTGCCTCTGCAATGTAGCAGTGGGATGAGTGGTGAGGCAGTTGCCCCGGAGGGTTGTGGGTTTGAATCCCACACTGCCCCCGGGCGCTGTGTTCGTAGCTGCCCACTGCTTCACTTGGTGAATAAGTTAAATGGGTTAAATGCACAGAAAGAATTTCACTGCTCACACTGTGTGCTGTGTTCGCGTGACTATATTGGGCCGATTTACAAATACTGGTTTTACAGAAACCATGCAATCACACTAGATATTTGTTTGAGGAGAGGCAATCTAGTTTCTATTTCTGATAGTTATTCTTAAAGTTTATTGATGTAATGTGATATCTGAGACTCCCCTCTGTCTGCTGTGCAGCTATAGGCAGAGCGCCAGACGTCTGTCCCGGATCCACCACGAGCGCCCCGTCAAGCCGCTGGACGAGGCCGTGTTCTGGATGGAGTATGTGATGCGGAACAGAGGTGCTGGGCACCTGCGCGTGGCGTCTCATAACCTCTCCTGGTACCAGTACCACGGGCTGGACGTCCTGGCCTTCCTCAGCGGCGCGCTGGCTCTGGTCCTCTACATCCTCACTAAAACCTGCGGCCTCTGTGTCCGGAAATGCTGCCGCTCAGCCAAGCTCAAAAACAAGACGGCCTGAGGGTTTCAGCTCTGTTCTGACCGAGGAGCAGTCTGGACTGAGAACCACAATAAGACCAGTCTGGACTAGGTTTGCCTTGTGTGTAGGAATGGCGGAGCCAGACTATGTTCCTTGGTAGAACTGAGGGATCCAGTAGAACGATAAGCCATGAGTCCTCTCAGAAGAGCCTCTCTGAAGTGAACATGAACCCTTGGCATAAACGCCTCTGTGATAATCTTCCCTCTGGGTGAAAGGCGTCTGATCTGAGGACGACCTGCCTTTTTAATGATTAACCCTGAATTCCTCAACAGTCATCATTAGTGACCGTGTTCTATATATATTTTCCAGAACTCTGAAGGCCTGACCTACAGACAGACTGGGGCAGGCATGTTACAGTGCAGATTAACCAACCCATTTAGCTTTAGCACTGGAGCTACTAGGTTAATGTATGGTAAACGTGAATGATCACGTGTTAGATTTAAAACATGTCAAGTTGGTGAGTAATTTCAAATAGACTTGCATATATGGCTTCTGAAGTCCAGATGTCACTTATTTTTCATTGTGTCCATTTTTTAGGAGGGCCGGTAGTAGAGCAAATTTCAGATTTCACAGAATACTTTTATTTCCGTATTTCTGTCCAACAGGGGTGAATATTAAGCCCAATTTTATTTTCTTTATTATTTTATGGCTATGCCAACATGATTCATAAATGTAACATTTTATTAGGGGGCTTATTTCTTAGCCCAAAGCTATCACTGTAAGTGTGTTTTGACAAAGTAAAATAGTTCTCCAAAATATTTCTTCACCTTTTAGATTGATTGTCATACGTATGTGAACATGGAGTTAACATTACAATTAAATGTTTTGGTCAGGAATAAAACCCTCTCCCTGCAGTTGTGTAGCTGTCTGGAATTTATAACTATTTTCTTCTTTACCAACGTGTTTATTTAATCTCATTTTAATGGGCATTCTCAGTCTGGTCCTGCTTTCACGCCTGGCCTGAGCTACTCTGCAGTTCACTTGACTGTGAATGTGCTGCCCTCTGCTGGTCTGAGTGGGTAAAGCAGGAAAAGAGCCATTAATCTCTTTTCAGAATCAGGAAAGCTGTTTTCTCTTGGGTTCATGTGGTTTCACAGTGTTCTCGTTCTCTCTCCAGGACTTTCTTTGTATTAGAGGATTTCAGACTATTTTTTGTTAGAAAACACATAGTGGCCAGGAGGGCATTAACGACTCCAGATTTTTTCAAGTCGACTAGTCGGTCAGCAAAGTCAAAGTCGAGTCGACTAGTTGTTTGATGACATCATCACACACGCAGCGGCGGTACACGGGTGTGCAACATTGAGCAACTCCCATTGAAAGTTCTCTGTAACATTAACAGTCAACACGACAATTAAACAAAACAAAACAAAGGTTGATACCTTGAATTTTCTGGTAAATTGCTGACGGGATTTCACACCGGCCCAAATTTTCCATCGGCCCACCTGGCACTGCCCGGTACACCAGTCCAGCCCCGCATGCAAATGCTTTATGGGATTTTGAGATTACTCATTGTATGTGAATTTCTTTTTTCTTTCTATTTTTCCTCCTTACTACAGTGAGATGACAGTGTGATTTAAAGGGATAGTGTGATTTCATGCTGTGAGAAAGAACTGTAAGGTAAATAAATGAAAAGCTAAACATAAAATAAAAAATATAAAATAAAATATTGACCTGCTTTGCCATTATATGTGCCCCCCCCCTAAAAACGCACTGCGGCCCCCCTGGTAATTTTGGTCTAGAACCTCCACTGATTCCCTGACTTTGCCAGTATTTCCAAGCATCCCCAGTCCCTGAAAGATGTGGCTCCTTCAAATACCACCACAAACAGAAGAATAAACTGTTAGGCTAATTGTAACTGCAACCGGGGTCAGTTTTTCATGAAAACTGTCAGTGAAAGACACGACACACGACTCCGGACCTGCAGGGGGCACCTATATTTTCACACTATCATCTGTCTTTAATTCTCATCCCTTTAAATGTAGAAAACGAAAGCGTACACCATTCGACTCGTTGTTCAAAGTGTCGATTCGTCAGTTAAAGTTTAGATACAAACGTTTGAAGTCTGTAGCACTTTCTAATCGACGGAGCGACTTCAGCATCTTATAAAACCATCACAGACCGCTCGGTACGACCTGGAGCTAGTAAACCTGGGCACGGTCTGCAGGAGGAGACGGTCGTTCGGAGAGGAATCGGTTCAGTTCAGAGAGTTTAGCAGGTGAGCTGCCCCACCTCTCTCTTTCTCTCTCATTAATGAAGTCAGACCTCGACGCTAAAACCTTCTTGTTCTCCACCTGTGTGTTTTCCTGCCGGCAGCTCCAGTCAGAATCCCGGACCGGGACCGGGCTGAGGTAAAAACTCACATCCACACAGTAAAACGCACACAGCCTGCAGCACTGTTTGTTACAGTATAAACTTGTTTGTTACAGTATAGACTTGTTTGTTACAGTATAAACTTGTTTGTTACAGTATAAACTTGTTTGTTACAGTATAAACTTGTTTGTTACAGTATGAAATATTATACTGTTTATACAGGATAAACGCCGTGTGCTTTTTAATAATGAGGATTTATGTCTACATGACTCTCTAGTAAAAACTGCGGTGAATCTGGCCGCTCTTTGGAAAACGCGGTGAAGCCAGAAGCTCTTAAAGAAGCGGTTCCCATATTTTGGAAGGTTTACGGTATGGATTGGAAGGCAGTATTGATTTTCAGGCTCGGTCCTGAAAAAAACTATAGGATAATTGTGAATATAATGAGGGACTGGAATTTGAAATTACTGCTTATTACATACATTTTGCATACAGTTCCAGGCTTTAATGTACTTTTTTATGTAAATAAAATAAGCAATGTTTATTTGTGTTTTACATGTGCAGTTTTGGAAGGACAGTAAAATTCTTAAATCAAAGAAAGCCATCACCACTTCAGGTCACTCTACTGACAGACCTCATACGAAGATTTATGAAATAAATTATGAATAAATTAAACATGAAAGCAGCACTTTGAGGCTTTATCTGTTTTCTTGTTTACTTATTTTTGTGCTAGAATAAAGTCCTTAAATTAAACAAAGCCATCACCAAACCTTCACAGGTTACTTCAGTAGCTATCATTCTATTTCCATAATACCTGATATGGAATTTAATCTGTGGCATTTTGGAATATATATTTTTTTAAATAAGCATTTTCAGCATTCATCTTTGGCAAGTAGGATAAAATCACTAAATTACATAAGGCCATCACCAAACCACTGCAGGTCAGTTCAGTAACTATCATACTATGTCTATGCCCAATATGGAGATTTTTAACTGCGGCATTTAGGAGTAATTTCAAAATAAAACCAGCACATTCCGCATTCATTTGTTCTTTTTTCTTATGTTTGACATAGGATAAAATCCTAAATTACACAAGGCCATCACCAAACCACTGCAGGTCTGTTCAGTAGCTATTATACTATGTCTAAACCCGATATGGAGATTTTTTGCTATGGCATTTAGGAATAATTTAAAAGTAAAAACAGCACATTCAGCATTTGTGTTCATATTTGTCATGTTTGACATAGGAAAAAAATCCTTAAATGATTTAAAGCCATCACCAAACCACTGCAGGTCACTTCAGTAGCTGCTATATTATTTCCGTACCTCATATAGAGATTTTTTTTACTGTGGCATTTAGGAACAATTAAAAAATTCAGCACTTTATCTGTTAACGTCATTTTAAAGATTGAAAAATGAAATCAGGCCCTTCTTCTTCACCAAAAGAGGGCACTCCATTCAAGCATGGTGGCAGCGAAAAAGTTGATTCTATTAAACATGAATCTTAGATGCCCCTGTGTTTCAGGAAGTGACTTAATGAGATGCTTACTATTGAGACAGATTTGTGTAAACAAAGTGCCATCATATGGACATTTTCTGAAATTGGCAAAGTCACTTCTTACTTTATTTGATGAGACGCGACTAGCTCTTAGCAGATTTCAAAGGCTGTTCTGTAATTTCTTTAATGCTATGTAATTTACACCTTTTTACACAAATGTACGTTTTCATTTTAGCATTCTGAAGAAACATGCATGTGTTTAGCATTTAGCTGTTAGCCCTTTAGCAAAAAAATATTTTAGGCAAGTAATAATAAAAACAACTTTATTTATACAATAAATACCATGAATCAGAGTGCAGCTCAGAGTACTTCACATGCTTCACACATTTCACATTCCTATATGAACAAATCAAATCACACAAAGAAAGCTAATAAACAGAAATAAATTATTCTACCGAGTGTAAACATTCCAGCACACACCCCCCAGGTTCGGCTCCCAGTAGGTGGCGTTTGTGGCTCATTTTTATGCACAGCGTAGATACATTCATACTGCAAATCTTTGGTTAAAAATGTTAAATATTTCAACCAAAATATGATGATTCGTGCATTTCTACTGCAGATTTTGTAAAATAATGACACATTTGACATCAGTCAATAAATTAATGGGCTCTTTTAGATGAATTATGAAGGTTCTATTCCTTTCATTTCAAAATCTCTATAGAATCTGATGGGGTAAGAATCAGTGTCAAAGAGTGCCAGAGTGCTGATGTATGGAACAAATAAATTACTGCAGCGTTTTGAAATGACTTCTTGAACATGGAAAGTGAGTCCATCAATCAAAATCCTACTCTTCTATTTCAAATCTGCAATAAAACAACTTAAGAGGGGTAAAAGAGAGTACTCCATTATACTCTCTTTCATTTGAAATAAAAGGGTAGGATTTTCATTTATGGGCTCACAATATATGCACATCATATTCAAAAATCACACTAGTCAGCTGACACAGGCACTTCTGGAGGCGGAGAGACTTGGATGGAGAGGTGTGCTAGAGCTAGAACACAGGACCTGTGAAAAGAGGCTCCTTAGTGTTAGACATGCATACTATAAATATATATGCCCCCCCTACAAATAATCAAATTATGTATAATTGGAAAATGTTCTCAGCCAGCATGAATCCATAGACTCTACTGACGAGGACTATATGTGTAAATAAGGTTAATCTGGTCCTTTCACATATTGTGCACTTACTTACTAAAGAAGCGAACAAGATAGCTGAAGAAGTTAACATGTCCGATTGAGGACAAGTAACAAATTGGCTAATGAAGACAACAAAACGTACATTTATAACCCCAGAGCAACGACACTGTGCACTGAAGACGGCTTGTAGGTGCAAAAATGTACATGTGCACAAGGTGAAAGTAACAATTTAGCGAAGCTTTTAAGATCCTCCTCCCGAAAGGTGGGAACTGCACATGCGCAGAATGGCTCAGTAGCATTTCTGAACAGGCCACATGTATCAGCACAACACCTGTAGAAAGGTGTGATGGGTGGGGCGGGGGCGTGGCGTGGGCGTGATGGGGGCGTGGCTAGAACCACCACTGCCCCCTACTGAATTGAGAGAAAGTGAATGTGAAACTTACAGATGGTGTCCTAGGTTGTTGCCCAACTATGAACACGTCAGTATGTGAAGAAACCAATCAGGAAATGTCAATGTTGTCATTTGGATGCAGAAAATATTTGACCAACACTTGCCTTCTAGCCGGCTGAAATTCATACCATGGCTTCGAAGCGTTGCTTCTCCGAGGATGACTTCACCTGCCCTGTGTGCTGCGACATCTTTAAGGATCCGCTTCTCCTCTTGTGTGGCCACAGCGTGTGTAAGGCATGTGTTCATCAGTACTGGACCACTGGAGGCTCCAAGAAGTGCCCAGTGTGCAGGAAGAGGTGTATCATAAATCCTCCCGTGAACCTGGCCCTGAGGAACCTGAGCAAGACCTTCCTGGAGGTCCGGGGAGCTCCAGAAACGCTGTGCGACCGGCATGAGGAGAGACTGAAGCTGTACTGTGTGGACGATGCTCAGCTCGTGTGCGTGGTGTGTAGAGACTCAAAACCACACCAGGACCACAGGTTCCGACCAGTGGACGAGATAGCAGTCGAACTGAAGGTAGGCATCTTTTAAAACCAGCCATGACGTTAAAACAGCTGCAAAAATGTACACTATATGGACAAAAGTATTGTGACATACCTCTTAGTTTTTTAATTTGGGTGTTTAAATCATACCAATTGCCCCAGGAGTATAAAAACTGGACCCAGTTTGTGGAATAACCTTTTCTATTCCAGCAGGACTGTGCCCCAGTTCACAAAGCAGCTCCATAAAGACGTGGCTGGAGGAGTTCGGTGTGGAAGAACTTGACTGGTCCACACAGAGTCCTGACCTCAACCC
>JBBPCY010073520.1:0-10254 GCA_037974405.1 Brachyalestes nurse | reverse complement strand
CATTCAGCACCACCAGTATACTGATCACCGCCTGATCATCTGGAATCATCTGCTCCTGTTTCTTCACTGGTTCAGGCATTAAGTGCTTTGTTCTGCTTGAATGATTCATATGTAGGTCACTGTGTGGCTTAACAAACGAAAAAACATTCCTCGGAATCTGGTCAGGTTCAGTGACTGGAGAACTGTTCCTCAAGACTACATTAAAAATACAAGAAAGTCTGGATCTCTGGAAGCAAAATATGTAGGAATGGGGGGGTCAAGATTTTTTCACAGTAATGTATAAATCTCCTTCATCTCGCCCCCTTTCACCCCCTCCATCGCTCATTCCTCTCCATTCATGCCTGCCCAGGTATCAGTCTCACTTTAATTAAGTCTCCTATAGGAGCGTCTGTTTAATCTCCTCTGTTGCACAGCAGGGGTCAAAGGTCAAGAAGGAACACACAGAGGCTCGAACATAAAGCCTCTGTTCTCCTCCGACCTGCGACCTTGGTGGCTGAACCCAATCTCATCGGCTTAGACTTTCATGTCTCAGACTTATTCTTCTCATATAAACTCACATACACACAGACGTGCGCACAAACACATACACGCATATTTCTATACAACACAGTGTACTGGAAGGAACAGGTACCAAAAGTACACACTTTATTATGGCCACTTTATTAGAAACACCCACCCTTGTGCTTCCACTCACTGGCCACTTTATTAGAAACAGCCAACCTTGTGCTTCCACTCACTGGCCACTTTATTAGAAACACCTTTTGGCTTCCCTACACAGGTAGACCTCAATGTCATGGCTTCCAACAAGTTATTGACTCTCTTCCACTTTGCAATCCCCCATGAAACACACAAACTTGCTTACTCTGTAGCATTAAACTGTAGCATTAACAGCATCTACTATTATGACATTATTTTTACTTATTATGCTGCATTTTATGTCGTTACACTGGATGTCTGACTATGTTTTATAATGTATCCTTGAGGATCTTGAAAGGTGCCTTTAAATAAAATGCATTTTTATTATTATGAGTAGTAGCAGTAGTTGTATTAATAATAATAATAATAATAATAATAGTAGTAGTATATAAAATATAATAGTATATAATAGTAATGAAAGTATATAGTATATAATGAGAAGATAGAAGATAGATATACACTGAGAATCAACAGATGGCCTACAGTCTCACTGTACACTAGCAAGGTGGAGCTACAAGAGAGGGGTTTCTATTAAAGTGGCCAAGGGACTGTTAAAAGTCCAAAGTCATTTCTCCGCAGGTCTACAGGAACTGTGCTGTACTTAAACTGTACTGCAATGTAAGGAACTTGCAGCATGCTTTGATTATCCAGTGTATCTCAGACCAGTAACAGTGTTTCTGACACATTAATAGTGTAATTCTCTCCTCATGGTTTACGGCCGGTCGTCCCAAAACCATGTTAATGGAGTCGAACCAGTGGAGAGTTTTTCTGTCACACCAGCTTTTGTTATTGTGGTCTTCTATATTTTTACTCTTGTTTGAGTTATTAGTTTTTTTCCTCAATATTGTTTAGCTGTGCGATTAGCTGTGCACTGGTCAGACCTAGCTTGTTAGCGATGCCCTGGTACACCTTCACGTTTCTCATAGCATTAAGATAAATTTGTTAGTGTCATAGTGTCATAACCTCCCACTGAAAATGATCTTCCTAAGAGATAGTAGTGCTTGTACTTCCAAGTAGTTAGTTGGTTTTGTTGCTGTTTTTTTTTCACTTTCTAAGTGTGGCTGTTGTCATGACAACATTTCAACCAATCAGAAAGCGGTAGGGCAGGCTGTGGCCCTCGTTTGGCCCTGCCGCTGAGCAGCTCGGGTGCAGCTAAGGTACGGGACGCTTTATTTGTAATGAAAAAAACATTTTTCCATGGTACGCTGCGGTTCCTTGTGCCAGTGGAAAAGCGCCAGAAGTTGTAAAACTGGAATTTGAACTCAGACCCAAATCAAGCGTGTTTAAAGACACGGCAAAATACAAAGACCTTTAAATGAGGAACCCCGGCCCTGTGTCGTTGCCATGACATCGCTTTTTATTACAGCAACTTGTTGCTCCCTGGTGGTCTCACGTAGATCAGGGTCTTCACAGCAGACAGTAAACCATAAACTTGAACTTTTCGCTCTTTGTTCTGAGCTCCAGGGTGAATAACGACTCAAGACTTAACGCAACACTTCAGTGTAAAATCTAATTTACAGCCCTCCTTTCTGAAACTCTCTATCGTGTGTGTGTGTGTGTGTGGGCATGAGTGCAGTGAAAACTTGCCAGTTTGTGCATTCATGAGTGTGCGTTTGCTTGTTTGTGTTGTGATCGGAGGAGCATAATAAATGCCCTTTACCCACCCACATCTTTATAATAACGCTAATTTCTGATGGCATCCCCATGAGATGCTACCATGTTTGCAGTAAGCTCATAGCATTGCACATAAACATGTGTTGTCGGTTCTAGATTTAACATGGATGACTGAAGTGTGTATAAGTGGTTCTGTGTTGTGTGTGGACCTTGTAAGATGTGACTTTGTGTGCAGCATTTCTACAGAGAGTCCTTCAGTAAAGAGTCCTGGTATAGAGCTACTGCTGTTCACCATCTGACACACACCCACAGGTTAAACCATCTGACACACACCCACATTTACACCATCTGACAAACAAGCATGGGTCACACCTTCTGACACACACCTACTGGTTAGACCACCTGACACGCATTCACTGGTCAGACCATGGATGATAGTAAGTAGTACTATCATGATATTTGGACTACGGTATGATATTATTATTTAAATTTTACAATATATTAAGTATTGTGATTTGATTCTCTCATATATTAATAAAATGCTTTATAAAGAAAACAACTCAATTCACCTTACCTTCCCAATTTCTGCCGTGACGCAAGAGAAGAACGAGGTCTTGCGCTCTCTTGGACTTCAGAAGTGGCGTTATCAGAGTAGACGTCTGCACCAAAAAAAATATATTAAAAAATATATATAAAATAAGATTAAAAAACTAATATCAACATTTAGTGCTCCTATACTGATACACCTTGCTGAAAAATATCTATTTTTTCTATATCTATTTTCCTTCCACCCATAAAACATACATCCCTACCTATTAGCTTTGTGTGTGAATCATCAGAGGTGTCAGTGTTGTCTAACAGACTTGCTTATGCAGTTTCTGACACTGTACAACTCACTGTTACCTACAAAAAGACTTTGCATTGATATAAACAATAGCTGCCAATTTCAAGCCTGAGTTTTAGCTGTAATTAATAATGGGTAAAAGTGCTAAAACTGGAGAGGCAAACTATGACATCTTTCAACTGATTCAGAATAAAGAAGAGACTGTGTCATTTTGATTCATTCCCTGGCTGTTTTTAAAGACACTGATTTATGACTAAGGCCTTAAGGAAACCACAGAGAGACAAACAGGAGATACCAACCATCTATCACCACATATCATCACGTTTCTGAAATAAAAAGTCTACAAATGCACATTCACTCCCCATCCTTACAGTCGATATATGGAAACAAAGCTGAAAAAAACTGTGAAGTCACAGTTTTTGTGATGTCACAAACACAAGACATTTACATATAGCTCCTTATTCTGAATATATACAGTTTAGCCCCATCCATTCATGCTGAAGTTCTGAGGAGTGTTTCTGCCTGTACTGTCTTCTGTATGAGCTCTAAAACAAGGCAGCCAATCCAGAAAGAGTTCATTTACATATTCAGTCTTACAGGTGCAGTAACAGAAACAGTCTGTTTAAGTCTAGGAGATAAACAGAAGCTAGAAAATGGGTGTAAACATGAATTATAATGAATTATGAATTATATGTTTGGCTCACAACAGGAGGAGAATGTAGAAAATAGACTTAGGCCCTTTAAAAACATTTTGGTCAGGCAGTGTCTTTAATTGTTAAAGATTAAAATAATTAGACTTTATGCTTCCTTTATGCTTCCAGGTGGTGTACAGTTTACAATGAAATGCTGTCTCTCTCAGTGCTAGAATGGAAATACAGAGGATACCCTTGTATATACGGTACTGTAATTCATGCACACACGTTTTCTGGTATGCATGTCGTTTTCTTTGGTATGCGCTGTCGTTTCTTTGGTATAAGCAGGTAAATACAATAATAAATTAATTTAATTGACAGTAATAAAAATACAGGGCTTTAAGAAGAACAGAACAAAAACACGAGGACACTTGAGAACAGTCGAGATGCTTCACAGGGCAGCATCCATCAGCAGCAAGGTGAATAGAATAACGTTCTCGGATTGGCTACTTTCAAACCTCCTGCCTCTGAATACAGCAGCATTTCACCATTCCAAGACACATTTTCTTTGTGTTCTCGACAGTACCAAAAAAATTATATATTGCCACGGGAAAAAAATGCGTAGAATATCTGCGGTTTCCGTGAATTTGCGGGGGTTTCTGCGAACAATAATTAGTTCAGTTCTAAGAAAAAGTCTGCGAATTAACAGGAGTCCACTGTACATGAAGACCCACAGCTGTGATTGGTCATCCTTGTCAGAAACACTGTGATTGGTTAGACTGGCTCATTTGCATACTGCAGAGATTGATATCGCCATGGCGATTAACAGGCGATATATTAGGCAGCTCTGTCTGTCTGTTTTGTCAGGACCTGTCTGTCTGTATTGTCAGGACCTGCCACTTCCACACAAACGTGCACACACACACACACACACACACACCTCCTAAAGAGCTTACTGTATGTAACGGAAGCAAAGGATTTCAGAGTCTTACTCACTGACACCTTCGTTAATAAGCAACAACGTGCAGTCTGATGAGTCAGCGAAGGACAGATGGCTGTTACTGGGCACCCAGATGGCCAACTACCCCACTCCAATCATCCAGAGCCCCCCTGTATATTAACTACATACAGCTAGCTTAGCCTGACCATACAAACCTCCCATTAAAAAGGAAAACCCTCACTGACCTCATGATGTCAGTAATCGTGCTTTTCCACTGGCACAAGGAACCGTGCTGTACCACGAACAAATGTTGTTTCATAACAAATAAAGCGACCCGTATCCAAACTGCTCGATGGCAGGTCCAAAAGCGGGCCACAGTCGAGCTTTCTGATTGGTCGAAATGTTGTTATCACAACATGGAAAGGAGCCATTGTTTTCTACAATAGAGATAAAAAACGAACAGCTGGGAGGTCGATGAAGTACAAGCACTAGTGTCTGTCTGGGCTGAAGATAAATATCAGTGGGAGTTTTTTATGGCGCTAACAAATTTATCGAATCCTGCAAGAACACGAAAGTGTACCAGGACATCGCTAACAAGTTAGCTAGGTTAGGTATTAGCCTAAAGAAAAAAAACTCCAACAAATCTATAAATAATAAGACCACAATAACAAAAGCTCTGACAGAAAAACTTTAGTTCACTGTTTTGGGATGATGACGACCATAATTGTGAATCAAAATTGTGCATCAGAAACACCTGGTAACCGGGGAGAGATACACTGTAAAATCAGAGAATGTTGCAAGTTCTGAGCCATCGTAGAGTGATTTAGCTCCAGGTTCCTGTGTGCTCTACTGAAAAGTGCCGTAACTGTGCTGAATCAGCTGTGCAAGTCACTTTTATTCTATTGAACACTTGCTAACATGGATTCACAAATCATTTTGGCAGACCCAGATCAGACAGGTTAACCAAAGGGATGTTGGGCTGTTGGTTTGTGGTTGCAAAGTTGTCATAAATGGATTACAAGACACATTTACCAGAACCATGCAGCCCTTAATTTCAGGCTTTAAACCCTCTAACGCTATGCTAGCACCCGTAGGGGATTCTAGTTCTATGTTAGCGCAAAGCTAACTGTACTGCAGATGAACATTGTTTGTCGGTTCTTGATTTCTACAGATTTCTACTCCTTCAGTAAAGAATCCTGGCATAGAGCTGTTGCTGTTCATCATCTAACACATGAACTACTGGTTACACCATCAGACACACACCAACTGGTTAGACCATCTGACACACACCCACTAAAATCCCCAGAAGGACTAGAGTGACGTTTTCCCCTCACAATAACTGGCCACCCCCACTGTAAGCCAGAACATGATTGGCCGACTCCTCTTCCTAATGATGTTGGTGGTTAATCCGACAAGGTAGGACTTCAGTCCAGCTCCTAAAGGCCTGACCCGTGTTAGAACTAATTACATTCTTCTGCCTATGGTAGTTACAGTACAGTTCCACTGAGGGAATTCCACTTCGATAGTTTTCCGTTTTGGAACATAATCCTATTGTTTCTAAAAAATGTCATATGAAAGAAAGATAGCCCTGAAGTACCTTCAAAGTTTAAATACAAAAAATGATTCTACTGAATAAAACAAGATGGCTGGTGTGGTGGCTGGCAGGCATTTTCATTTTGTCGACCGGAGGAGGGGTGTGATGACATGAAACTACTGGAAACAGAATGATCACACACATTTGGACTCAAGTAAGAGAGGAAACCAGTGGAGTTTCATGTCAATGAAGCTCCTGCAGTGATCACGGAGATGGCAATTACACACATATTAATCCCCTAAAGGCCACCTGCTCTGAGGCATGACTGTACATGCTTACACATTAAAAATAACACTGGGAACGTCACATAAAAAGAACGTACCCTATAGACCTGCAGATCACAGAATGCTGGTCCAGGACTTGGAATCACACTGATATTACAATAACACAGCATTTGGCTTCTTCCCCATTAGGCAGTGAGGTTTCACTCACCAAAGCCAATATAATGGGCCTCTGAGAGCAGGAGGCTCAAGGTTGCCGCTGTTCTTGCCCATTCATCCAGGTTGGGGTCATTTCTAAAGAGCAGGTGCACTTTGTCGGGAAAATACACCTTTTTAGACAAGTCCGCCCTTCAGTGAGCAGCTCTGGAATACACCAGCATGGCAAGGCAGCTCCAGTCCACCCATTAGTTGTGGGCCACTCAACCCTTCACTGGGCAGTTCTAGGATCGGTCACTACTTGGGTAATCTACCATTTTCATGGGTAATCCACCCTTATTGAACAACTCACTAGGGCAGTTAAAAGCTTGTTCACTTCGTTGGGGCATTTCAGGGCAAGAATCCACCAAGTTTTTGGCTACTTCTAGGTTTCTCTGAGCTTCAATTGGTAGTTCTAGGCTAACCCACCCCTCTGTGGGGCAGTTCTAGGCTGGCCTACCATTCTGTGGTCTAGTTCTACCTAATTTACCCTTCTGTGGTCCACTTCTAGGCTAATCTACACTTCTGCAGTAAAGTTGTAGGGTAATCTACACTCCTGTGGTGCGGTTTTAGGCTAATCTAGCCATCTGTGGAGCTGTTCTAGGCTAATCTACCCTTTTGTGGGGCAATTCTGAGCTAGTCCCCCATTTAGCTGGGCAATTAATACATACTATGGGTGTGTCCAGTCTCAATTGACAAGTCTACCCTTCAATGGGTCAGTTCTGAGATAACCCACCCTTTTGTGGGGCAGTCCTGGGATAGTCCAAAATTCATCCAGTATAGTATGGTAGTCAACATTTTAATGGACTCAATTATAGATAAGTCTATGGCCAGCTTTGGACTAGTCCATCTTCAACTGGGCAGTTCTGCAATAATCCACCCTTTTATGGGGTACTTCTGGGTTAGCCCCCTATTCAGCCGGGCAGTTAGAGTATGGAGTTCAATGGACTAAGTTTTAGCTAAGACTACCCTTCAGCGATTAGCTAAGACTACCCTTCAGCGTTTAGCTAAGATTATTCTTCAGCGTTTAGCTAAGACTACCCTTCTGCGTTTAGCTAAGACTACCCTTCAGCTTTTAGCTAAGACTACCCTTCAGCATTTAGCTAAGACTACCCTTCAGTGTTTAGCTAAGATTATCCTTCAGCGTTTAGCTAAGACTACCCTTCAGTGTTTAGCTAAGATTATCCTTCAGCGTTTAGCTAAGACTACCCTTCGGCGTTTAGTTAATACTACCCTTCAGCGTTTAGCTAAGATTACCCTTTAGTTTACTCCTTACTAGGGCAGGTAGAGGATTGTCAGCTCTCAATTGGTGCAGTTATACACTAGCCCACTGTTCACTGTTCATACACAGTTCAGTGGGGCAGTTATAGTCACGTCCAGGGTACAGTAGGGCAGTTATAGGTTAGTGCCCCTCTCACCAGAGCAATTAGTCTAGTCCACAGTTAAGCAGGGGAGTTATGGTTCTCCCCCTGTGACTGGGGCAAATCCCCAGGGATAAGCACATCATGGGGCAGTTAGAAGGCAGTCTACCCTTCAATAGACAGTCCAATGTGACAGACATAGGCCAGTCCACCATTCAGTGGGGCAGACACTAGCTTGTCCTGCTGTTGTTGGAGTATATGTACTGACCTATTCCTCCCATTGATGGGGCGGTTATACTCTAGTACACCTCTCAGTGGGGCAGTTATAGGCTAGTCCACTGTCCAGTACGGCTCCTAAAGGCCAGACTACACACTAATGGGGCAGATATAGCCCACTCCACAGATCAGTGAGGTAAGTCTAGGCCACAGATATATATACAGCCATCATAGGGTAGTTATAAGACATCCTGGCCTTCAATGGACAGTTCAGAGTAACACACATAGGCTTGAATAGGGCAGTTATACTTGTACCCACCCTACAAAGGGGCAGTTATGGACAAGTCCACCCCACAGTGGGTCAGTTATAGACTAGTCCACCCTACACTGGGGCAGTAATGGACTAGTCCACCCTTTAATGGAGCAGTTATAGACTCGTCCACCCTGCAGTGGGGCAATTATGGATTAAAGTTCATACCGCAGTGGGGCAGTTATAGACTCGTCCATGCTACACTGGGGCACTTCTGGACTAGTACACCCTACAGTGAGGCACTTATGGACTAGTTCAACCTTCAGTGGGGCAGATACTGACTAGTCCACCCTACACAAGGGCAGTTATGGATTAGTCTACCCTACAGTGGGGCAGTTATAGACTTGTCCACTCATGAATGGACAGGTCGCTGTGACAAATATATTCTCTGTTAGACTCTTGAGTGGGACATTTTTATACACCTCCACCCTTCAGTGGGGCAGTTCTAGACCAGTACAGTGGTTTGTGACCCTGCTAGTATGAACTTGCTCTCAGCTGTGTAAAACCAGAGCATCTCCCAGTGCTGTAATCTCACTCATATTAAATCCCCTGAGCTCTGTGTGTGTGGGGGTGTGTGTATGTGTGTGTGTCACACCGCACAGTCCTGCGCCATCATGTCACGCTCACATGAACGCGCATGTTCGGCTGTCATGATGAGCTCAGGCTTGCGCACAGTGTTCCACCTACCTTTCCCTGGACAGCTCCTTCTCCTTCTCCTCCTGTTCTGCTGCTCCTCTTGCTCCTGTTCTCCTACTCCTGTTCCAGTAAAGCCCAGATTCCTCGTCACCCTGCTCCCCTGATGCGCGCGCGTGTCCGTGTGTGTGTGTGTGTGTGTGTCCGTGTGTGTGTGTGTGTTATCAGTGCTGAGGCCGCGAGCCTCTGCGCGCTCTGATAGCGCCGCGCGCCACCGGGGGGGCGGAGACTGCAGGCACGACTACAGTACGACCCCGCCCACTGGGCTGAGATTGGTTTACAGTGTCCCGCCCCCTTCGCGAGGATTGGCTGGTGCAAGTTATGATGGACTTCATTTAAACGGTCCTCAGTGGACGAAACTCCATCATCAGCATCGCCATTCTAGACCAAAATGCAACATTGTTTTATAGTACTGTGCAAAAATCCGCTTTTTTCTTTATATTTTGCTTTGAGGCAGCTGGTGGTCTAGTGGTTAGGGAGTTGCCTTCATGATCATAAGGGTTTGAATCCCAAGACTGCTTGTGACACCACTGAGGTACCCTTGAGCACATTGCTCCCTGGGGCCTTCCCCACTGCTTCACTTAATGGGTTAAACTAGAGAAAAAACTTTCACATTGTTCATACATTATGCTGTGTTCATGCATGACTATAAGGGGACACTTTATTTGAATTGCCTGGTTGGTCCAAAAACACTATTTTCTGTCAAACTGTCTTATCTTTGGTATATTGAGTAGATTAAATGAGAGAAACAGGATCAAATGTGTTACTGTGACAGCCTGCAAAGTGCCTAAAGATGCAAGAAGCCTAGATAAAGGAGTTCCAACCACTCAGCTTTCAGCACCACCAGTATACTGATCACCACCTGATCATCTGGAATCACCTGCTCCTGTTTCTTCACTGGTTCAGGACTTCAGTTAGATGCTCTTTGTTCTGCTTGA